>APFE030756022.1:155796-190450 GCA_000404065.3 Pinus taeda
ATATATATATATATAATTGTTTATGGTTTATACATAATGTTCTGTGACCAAGACAAAATCGGTCAAATGAACCAAAAACTCAAGATGCTAGGGGGCACCCTAGTCTAATGGTGCTGATGATAACAAGTCACCGCCTGTGCAATCATGCGTAAAATCCTAGTCCATCGACTCAGCAAGCCAGTAGTATGTCGCTGTAATCTAAGAGGCAACTCGTCAGTCCTCACGTCCGGGATACAAAGGGTAAGACCCTCAATCTGATCCTGCAGAGATGCAAGAGTCTCGGCCACATCAAGGTCGCGATGGACGGCCCTCCCCACAGCCTCTCTTGCTGGAACGGCAGCCGGTGCTCTCAGGCATACTGCTGGTCGCACTGGTCCAATATCTGCATGAGCACATGAGTTTTGATTAGCCTTGATAAAAGAAAGCATGAGAACATTATAAAAATAATAAACAAAGATATGGTCAGAGATTTTACCTATAACACCCCACTGCTCACCGACAACACTAAATCCGGGTCACCCCAGAAATCCATACTAGCATATGGACACTCGACATAAACCATCTCCTAACGGTTGAACCACTCGAAGAAGGCATCAGAGAAAGAAACCTGAGACTGACCAGCATGTCGGGCCATAAGGTCAACCCATCTCTGCATCCGTGGCTCAGTCGGTGGAGGCAAACCAAGTGAAATGTACTATGGCTGCATCAGTGGGATCTTCTCCAAGGCAAAAGCGGTCAAAATAGAACCATAGCCAAAGTTCTTGGATCTTTCATTTTTCACCTTGGTCCGGTGTTCTTTTATCACAGGGAGTACTGCATCAGACCAGTTGAACACCTTTGGTTCAAGGCATTCCAAGGCGTACTGCATATAGGACCTATTAGCCAAGTGAAGAGCCGCGCTACCAGCCAGTCTAGCAAAGGTGAATAGAATAGTCCTCAAGGACTGGTCAGTGACATCTCGGATATTGATCTTGCCGTCCCTACTCAGCTGAGATCCTTCTCTACAATATCGGTGAATATAATCCCTCACGGATTCACCCACACGGGCGGAACTTGACAGTGAGAGAGGGGCACCACGCCTCGATAAACCAATCAAAAAATAGATGTCCACAATAGTCAAGGGGATGGATTTTCCTCTGATCTAGAACACTTGGTTGGTAGGATCCCATGCATCGAGAAAATATTGCAACAAGTTGATTTGTTACCTCATGCTAGAGATGCGGAAGTACTTGAGCAAACCACAGTTCCGCAATGCAGTTACTGTCGCTGGATCATGTAAGGCAACCATGTCCTCTTCTTCAGGCTCACATTCTCGCCATGTAACAACCATTTTGCTCCGATGAATCTCCGAAAAACAAACAAGAGAAGAGTCAGGGTCCTGATTTGGCAAAAAATAGGCAAAAATTCCATGAGAAAACAGTGTAAAAGTTTCCCTCCTTGCACCCATCACACCCCAGCAGTGTACTGGGTGAGATGCATACTGTCTGGCTAATGGTCAGTCCAGTATGCATTGCACCTTTCGATATAGAAAGGGTGTGATGGGGCCAGAGCGAATTGTTCAAACCCTAGGGGCTCAGAAAAGCAGGGAAACATGCTCAGAACTAAAAAAGGAAGGAATGCAACTGAAGAGCTCAGGTTTAGCTCCTACCTGGTCCAGATGGCACCGAGAATTGTCCACAGAATCTCCCAGAATCAACTAGTGAAAATCAAGGGGGAAAACACCTCCAAAGCTCCAACAAACCCGAGTTCAAATGAAATGGTAAAATGATGGGTAAAAACCAATTTTAAATTACTTTTCACGTAATTCGAGTAGGGTATTAGTGTTTTAACTCATTTTTCAAGCATGTATTTTCATTTCTAATCAGTTTGATGAAGCAATTAAACAGGTAGTACGACCGTCAAAGAAACAAAGTGTTAACAGTGAATCAAATAATCAATGACCATTATCATGAGCAGTTTTTTATGCAAAGTTCAAGCTCGTTAAAAATTAAACCTAAGCAATGAGCAAATGTTCCTCCAGAGTTTAAGCTCATTAAAAAATGAACCAATCTCC
Source organism: Pinus taeda (assembly GCA_000404065.3). Lineage (NCBI taxonomy): Eukaryota > Viridiplantae > Streptophyta > Pinopsida > Pinales > Pinaceae > Pinus > Pinus taeda. Next base: position 157,850 of record APFE030756022.1, read on the forward strand.
GGTAAATAACCATTGCGAATGCATTATCATAAGCTTTTGAGCCTTGGTCGTGATCTTACCATCACCTCCACTCTGTTTTAGCTGATCATATGCCTCCATTTGATTGCTTACCCTTTTGAGGAACAGTTGCGACAAGTGATTTTGTTAGCCATCCTTGTGATGTTGCCATGATTGGAAAATTCCAAACCTTACTTGGAATTAGTTGCTACCTGAAAATATCACTCGTTTCTCAAAAAAAGAGTCCCCTTTAAGCTCTTTTCGTCTGACTTGTAAAATATGAAAAGATTGCCGAGAAATTGGCCTCTCCAGCTCGTTAAAGCTATTGGAAGTGCTATCCCTCCTCTAGATTTTAATCTTTTTGGACCTGAGGGATTATTACACAAAACGATCGAGCGCTTGTCTTGTTCGGCTCGTTAAAACTATCAAAAATTCATCCCTTTCGTATTATTTTATACTTTTTTGAAATTAAGGGATTATATGACGAAAAAGGATTATTGGAGTTTCCTTTCCATCCCTTTTCAGACACTCTAAAATTGAAAAAGGACGGAGTTATCATTGTCGTTAAACTCGTTAAAATCAATAGCGACAAACTTGTCCATATAGACAAGAACGAGTTTCACTGTCACTAGGCTCATTAAAACATAGCGACGGGTTTGCTCGAAGGGCAAATTATAGAACAAGCATATGTTATCCTCCTCAAGATTGATAAAAATAAAGAGGTACTGGTCAGAAATGATTGGGAAAAATTGGGAAGAAAACTTGAAGAAACTTTATTGGTAGCAAGTCGCTCTTGAACATGACACTTTCACTCCATGTTTGAGTCGGGTTGGGTTATTCTGTTCACTAGTCATATTACCATTGGTCCATCGTGCCATCCATCTTTGGGGTTAACGCTACCAATCCATTTCAGTGTCGCTGATATGTTCAAGAGAAGTCACTCAAAGAATTCACCAACCCATCTTGTGTCTCACTTGCTGCAATACATTCACGCTCCATTCTTTCATGATCGCCACCCTGAACCTTGTATCATCAGATCGTTTTCACCTCCACAAAATCATTTTCTCCGTTTCGCGGTCGTAGATGTGGGATTCATTAAGGCCCTCCCACGACGGGTTGCTTCTTGTCGACATTAGCTCATTATCCAAGAAGTCGACCTAGGAACAACCCTTTCAGTACTTTGAAGCTTGCATGCCTCAATGGCCAATTTCTCACTTCCGGCGACAGGCTTACACCAATGGCCTTCGATCGAAAGATTTTACGTGGTGTTTGACACCAAGTTCCATTCTCACACCATGTAGATTGTACTGTCGTACCTTGAGGGTCATCATCATTATCGGTGATTCCTCTCGTGCCTGTTAACAACTTACATCATTGGATGGTAATTAGGCGATGTCTTTCCATGTTCGACTCCAGAGCATCTTTCACATGGATCGACTTGTACTTCGGGCGAAGATTGAACGAGTTTGAAGACCCCGGATCTAGTTTCATCCATCCGGGCTGCGATATATTTAGGAAAATAAAGACATCAAATGTACATCATTGCTGCATAGATGATCATCTGAATCAAAGGATGATGGCTCTATCAGAATCATCAGCCTGCCACACAGACGACTATCTGTCCTATGTACATGAAAATGAATTTATAAAGCTGAGCATGGGAATTCCCACCTCAGCTAGATCATGAAAGATAATATGAAGATAATGTCTTGTATTGTATTGTATCTTATTACAGGTCGCCTTTCGGTTCGAAAAACCTCGGATCCTCATGCTAAAGCATTTCACTCGACATCAAAAGATTAACGACCTCATGCTTTAGGGGGCAACTGTTATAGACATATTTGGGCACTGCAACCCCAATCATATATGTCCATAAACCAAGGGCTTCTCAGTCCATAAAAGTGTTGTTTCACGCCCTAAAGGAACAAGGTAAGTTGATTACATCATCTCCCAGAAGTTCTCCATGGAAAACTGCTCAGAACTGGTCAAAGCTGGACCATACAGATTGCTCAGTGCTAAGGGTGCGATGCATCTCACTTGCCCAGTGAAAAAAGTGCGATGCATACTGGAAAGCCCTTCTGTAGGGTGTGATGGGCGAGAGTAAACAAATGGTAGAGACAGTTTGCAAGGTGGATGATCATGGAATCTTCAAGAAACTTCTCCTGTGACACTTACCTCTCTGAATTCGCCCAGGGATGAGTAAGAGATCATGAATCTCCAAGTGGAACCAAGAACTATCAGAGAGAGGACACTAATCAAAATCCCAGAAGCTAACTCACCCCCTTGCAAACATCTATATATGGATCCCTCATCCCAGAGATCCAGAGGCTGGAATCTTGTATTTTGCAAGGAAGTGTTGTTGGTTTCTTGGTGGAACATCATAGTGTTGGGTGATCTAAGATTTTCATGAGGTGAAGAAGGGCTTTCATGCTGGGAGGATGATGCTGGGTCAGATCAATGGGTTGTAATCATCTTTGCTATTCTTTCTATTAATAAAACTATTGGAGTTTTCCTCCACATTCTTGTATGTTTGATGATATATGCATTTGTGTGGTCAATATATATCTGGTCCTCTATTGTTTGTGATTGTAGATCTCTGTACTTTGATAGTGCTATGCTGCTTTGACTCTACAGGTGCTCTCTGAAGCGAGGTAAGCAAGGAAGGAGTAGCAAAGATCTGTCAGAAGGGAGAGGAAACAAGCAAGGGACCAAGCGCAAGACTGAGGTTGGTATCCTTTGTTCCTCTCTTATCTACTTCTCATAAAGGAAAGTGAAATTAGTTTTAGTTTGTTTGATTCTAAGATAGCTCCCCAGTGGAGTCGCCATTTTATTATCGAGAAATCTAGTGTCCACTTGGAGCTGCTAGTCCCACTAAGACGGGTAATTGTTACATTTTTGTTTTCGCTAAGGGTAATTGTTTTGGTTAGGTAATCCACTTTTGCATTTGTTGCAGATGTCGAACCTATTGGAATCATTTTTTGGATATGCCGACGGAGCAAGTCGTAGTTTGCAGAACCTATCTTCTACAGCCTAGGCCATCTTTGATCCAAGTGGCGATTTAGTGAGTTTCAAAGGGGTATGTATTGGTCGATCAACAAACAACATCGCTGAATACAACACGTTGATAGAACTCCTCTCTGATGCCACCGCACATGGTGTGCGCCGACTTGTCGTCAGGCTAGACTCACAACTCGTCATTCTACATCTCACCAATATCTACTCTATATGGAATCCAGGTATCTATCGCATGTTCATGAGGGTCAAGATTTTGGAAAGACACTTCGATTCTATTCAATATCAGCATATTTCCAGAAACTTAAACACATTAACAGACTCATTGGAAAATTATGTGTTAGATAAACATTTGCAACATTTATAAAAAGAAGCATTTCATCAATATTTGCATCAGGGTCATATAACTTAACCAAAATGAAGCTCTGAAAATCATATATATATATATCTATATATATATATATATATCTATATATCTATATATATATATATATATATCTATATATTATATAATATATATATATATATATATTATATATATATATATATATATATATATATAAAATTGTTTATGGTTTATACAAAATGTTCTGTGACCAAGAAAAAATCGGTCAAATTACCCAAAAACTCAAAATTCTAGGGGGCACCCTCATCTAATGGTGTTGATCATAACAAGCCACCACCTGTGCAATCATGCGTAAAAGCCTAGTCCATCGACTCGGCACACCAGTAGTATGTCGTAATCTAAGAGGCAACTCGTCAGTCCTCACATCCAAGATACCAAGGGTAAGACCCTCAATCTGATCTTGCAGAGCTGCAAGAGTCTCGGCCACATCAAGGTTGCGAAGCACAGCCCTCCCCACAGCGGCTCCTGTTTGAACGGGAGTTGGTGCTCTTAGGTGTACTGCTGGTCGCATTGGTCCGATATCTGCATGAGCACATGAGTTTTGATTAGCCTTGATAAAAGAAAGCATAATAACATTATAAAAACAATAAACAAAGATATGGTCAGAGGTTTTACCTATAACACCCCATTGCTCACCAGCCGGCAGCACCAAATCTAGGTCACCCTGGAAATCCATACTAGCATATGGACACTAGGCATAAACCGTCTCCTGACGGTTGAACCACTCGAAGAAGGCATCAGAGAAAGAAACCTGAGACTGACCAGCATGTCGGGCCATAAGGTCAACCCATCTCTGCATCTGTGGCTTAGTTGGTGGAGGCAAACCAAGTGAAATGTACTGTGGCTGCATTAGTGGGATCTTCTCCAAGGCGAATGCAGTCAAAATAGAACCATAGCCAAAGTCCTTAGATCCTCCATTTTTCACCTTGGCCAATTGCTCTTTTATCATAGGGAGTACTGCATCACACCAATTGAACACCTTTGGTTCAAGGCATTCCAAGGCGTACTGCATATAGGACCTGTTAGCCAAGTGAAGAGCCACACTACCAGCCAGTCTAGCAAAGGTGAACAGAATAGTTCTCAAGGACCGGTCAGTGACATGTTAGATATTGATCTTGCCGTCCCTACTCGGCTGAGATCCTTCTCTACAGTATCGATGAATATAATCCCTCACGGATTTTCCCCCACGGATTTTCCCCCACGGGCGGAACTTGATAGTGAGAGAGGGGCACCACACCTCGATAAATCGTTCAAAAAATAGATGTCCACGACAGTTAAGGGGATCGATTTTCCTCTAATCTAGAACACTTGGTTGGTAGGATCCCATGAATCGAGAAAATATTGCAACAAGTTGATTTGTTGCCTCATGTTAGACATGCAGAAGAACTTGAGCAAACCACAGTTCTGCAATGCAGTTACCGTACCCGGATCATGTAAGGCAACCATGTACTCTTCTTCAGGCTCACGTTCTCACCATGTAACAACCATTTTGCTCCGATGAATCTCTGAAAAACAAACAAGAGAAGAGTCAGGGTCCCGATTTGGAAAAAAAAGGCAAAAATTCCATGAGAAAACAGTGTAAAAGTTTCCCTCCTTGCGCCCATCGCACCCCAGCAATGTACTGGGTGAGATGCATACTGACTGGCCAATGGCCAGTCTAGTATGCATCGCACCTTTCGATATAGAAAGGGTATGATGGGGCCAGAGCGAATTTTCAAACCCCAGGGGCTTAGAAAAGCAGGGAAACATGCTCAGAATTCAAAAAGGAAGGAATGCAACTGAAGAGCTCAGGTTTAGCTCCGACCTGGTCCAGACGGCGCCGAGAATCGTCCATAGAATCTCCTGGAATCAGCTAGTGAAAATCAAGGGGGAAAACACCTCCAAATCTCCAACAAACCCAAGTTCAAATGAAATGGTAAAATGAGGGTTAAAAACCACTTTTAAATTACTTTTGACATAATTCGAGTAGGGTATTAGTGTTTTAACTCATTTTTCAAGCATGTATTTTCATTTCTAATTGGTTTGATGAAGCAATTGAACAGGTAGTACGACCGTCAAAGAAACAAAGTGTTAACAATGAATCGAATAATCAATGACCATTATCACGAGTAGTTTTTTATGCAAAGTTCATGCTCATTAAAAATTAAACCTAGGCAACGATAAAATGTTCCTCTAGAGTTTAAGCTCATTAAAAAATGAACCAATCTCCAGTAAATAACCATTGCGAATGCATTATCATCAGCTTTTGAGCCTTGGTCGTGTTTTTACCATCACCTCCACTCTGTTTTAGCCGATCATATGCCTCCATTTGATTTTTTACCCTTTTGAGGAACAACTGCGACGAGTGATTTTGTTATCCATCCTTGTGATTCTGCCATGATTGGAAAATTCCGAACCTTACCTGGAATCAGTTGCTACCCGAAAATATCACTCGTTCCTCAAAAAACGAGTCTCCTTTAAGCTCCTTTCGTCTGACTCGTAAAATATGAAAAGATTGCTGAGCAATTTGCCTCTCCAGCTTGTTAAAGCTATCGAAAGTGCTATCCCTCCTCTAGATTTTAATCTTTTTGGACCGGAGGGATTATTACACAAAAAGATTGAGCGCTTGTCTTGTTCGGCTCATTAAAACTATCGAAAATTCATCCCTTTCGTATTATTTTATACTTTTTCAGACTTAAGGGATTATATGACAAAAAAATATTATTGGAGTTTCCTTTTCGTCCCTTTTCAGACTCTCTAAAATTGAAAAAGGATCGAGTTATCATTGTCATTAAACTCGTTAAAATCAATAGCTACAAACTTGTCCATAGAGACAAGAATGAGTTTCACTGTCACTACGCTCGTTAAAACATAGCGACGGGTTTGCCTGAAGGGAAAATTATAGAACAAGCATATGTTATCCTCCTCAAGCTTGATAAAAATAAAGAGGTACTGGTTAGCAATGACTGGGGAAAAATTGGGGAGAAAAATTGAAGAAACTTTATTGGTAGCAAGTCGCTCTTGAACATGACACTTTCACTCCATGTCTGAGTCGGGTTGGGTTATTCCATTCACTAGTCATATTACCATTGGTCCATCGTAACATCCATCTTTGGGGTTAATGCTACCAATCCATTTCACTGTTTCCGATATGTTCAAGAGAAGTCGCTTAGAGAATTCACCAACCCATCTTGTGTCTCACCCGCTGCAATACATTCACACTCCATTCTTTCATGATCGCCACCCTGAACCTTGTATCATCAGATCGTTTTCACCTCCACAAAATCATTTGCTCCGTTCCATGTCGTAGATGTGGGATTCATTAAGGCCCTCCTACGACGGGTCGCTTCTTGTCAACATCAGCTCATTATCCAAGAAGTCGACCTAGGAACAACCCTTTCAGTACTTTGAAGCTTGCATGCCTCAATGGCCAGTTTGTCACTTCCGGCGACAGGTTTCCATCAATGGCCTTCGACCGAAAGATTTTACGTGGTGTTCGATGCCAAGTCCCATTTGCACGCCACGTAGATTGTACTGTCGTACCTTGAGGGTCATCATCATTATCGGTGATTCCTCTCGCACCTGTTAACAACTTACATCATTGGCTGGTAATCAGGCGATGTCTTTCCATGTTCAGCTCCAGAACATCTTTCACATGGATCGACTTGTACTTCGGGCGAAGATTGAATGAGTTTGAAGACCCTGGATATAGTTTTATCCATCCGGGCTGTGATATATTCAGGAAAATAAAGACATCAAATGTACATCATTGCTGCACAGATGATCATCCGAATCAAAGGATGATGGCTCTATCAGAATCATCAGCCTGCCACACAGACGGTTGTCTGTCCTATGTACATGAAAATGAATTTATAAAGCTGAGCATGGGAATGCCAACCTTAGCTAGATCATGAAAGATATTATGAAGATAATGTCTTTTATTGTATTGTATCTTATTACAGGTCGCCTTCCGGTTCAAAAAACCTCGGATCCTCATGCTCCAGCATTTCACCCGACATCAAAAGATTAACGACCTCATGCTTTAGGGGGCAACTGTTATAGGCATATTTGGGCACTGCAACGCCAATCATATATGTCCATAAACCAAGGGCTTCTCAGTCCCTAAAAGTGTTGTTTCACACCCTAAAGGAACAAGGTAAGCTAATTACATCATCTCCCAGAAGTTCTCCATGGAAAACTTCTTAGAACTGGTCAAAACTAGACCATACGGACTGCTCAGTGCTAAGGGTGCGATGCATCTTACCTTCTCAGTGCAAAAAGTGCGATGCATATTGGAAAGCCCTTCTGTAGGGTGCAATGGATGAGAGTAGACAAATGGCAGAGACAGTTTGCAAGGTGGATGATCATGGAATTTTCCAGAAACTTCTCCTGTGACACTTGCCTCTCTAAATTCGCCCAGGGATGAGTAAGAGATCATGAATCTCCAAGTGGAACCAAGAACTATCAGAGAGAGGACACTAATAAAAATCCTAGAAGTTGACTCACCCCCCTACAAACATCTATATATGGATCCCTCATCCCAGAGATCCAGAGGCTAGAATCTTGTATTTTGCAAGGAAGTGATGTTAGTTTCTTGGTGGAACATCGTAGAGTTGGGTGATCTAAGCTTTTCATGAGGTGAAGAAGGGCTTTCATGCTGGGAGGATGATGTTGGGTCAGATCAATGGGTTGTAATCTTCTTTGCTATTCTTTCTATTAATAAAACTATTGGAGTTTTCCTCCACATTCTTGTATGTTTGATGATATATGCATTTGTGTGGTCAATATATATCTGGTCCTATATTTTTTATGATTGTAGATCTCTCTACTTCGATAGTGTTATGCTGCTTTGACTCTATAGGTGCTCTCTGAAGCAGGGTAAGCAAGGAAAGAGCTGCAATGATCTGTCAAAAGGGAGAGGAAACAAGCAAGGGACCAAGCGCAAGACTGAGGTTGGTATTCTTTGTTCCTCTCTTATCTACTTCTCATAAAGGAAAGCGAAAGTAGTTTTAGTTTGTTTTTCTAAGATAGCTACCCGTCTTAGTGGGACTAGCAGCTTTGAGTGGACACTAGATTTCCCGATAACAATAAGTGGAGTCGCTACCCAAACAAGAAATGAACCAATATGTCCAAGTACTAAAGGTGCAGATGAAACGATTAATGAGATGATGAAAGGCAAGGTGATGGAAAGATCAAATGACGCCAGGAAATGTTGTGTCGTTTGATAGGCTAATGAATCATGGAAAATATGAGATGATTAAAATGATGTTGAAGAAACCAAGGACTTAAAAAACTCTGTCCCCAGCAATGGTGCTAAAAAATGTTGTCACACAGAGTGTCTAGGCAGCATGACAACGCTCAAATCGGGGGTTGTCACCTTGATCCCTAATCTCTCAGTTTAAGTTGTCTCCCTACAGCAGGCTAAGGGGGGTAGACCCAATGGAAAAATGCAATGCATAAGAAGTAGTTGGGAACCAACAAGTTCGGGAGACACAGTGAAGCGATCAAGTACTTGATTAAGATTTAGCAAGACTTATAGGATTTTATTAGATTTTAAACGATTGATACGAGTGCCTTATGGAGTCAACTATATTGCTAGGAAATTTAGGACCAAGTAATTTATTTGCAACTGTTGCTTGGATGAATGAATATCTTATATGAAGTGCAGATCCTAAAGCTAATATGAGATGCAATAATCTTGGTTAATTTTAGTTAAATGTCTATTTAAGTTTCAACCCTTTGATCCTTTCTATATTGAGCCTGATTTCATAGTAATTGGCAAAAAGAAGATAAGGTGAAGCGCACTAAGGTGTGATTAATGATACCTCTCCTGAAAATCTAACATACCCGGTGCCTCCTATGCTACAGAGAATTGTGGCTCTGACGACTGCAAGGTCACTGTTTTAAGTATTATTAAAAGAAGGCTTCCAAAGCAAATATGGATGGATACCTATTTCTCTATTAACCAAGATTATGCTTGGAAGTAAATTTTAGTTATGTAGAACTAACTTAATATGAAAACACACGAGATGAAGTTATATTCAAGGATGAAAATTGTTTATGCTACGATCTGATTCAGAGTTATATATCAAAGCCCTTAATTTTCAAAAGGAATGTTCACTTCACTAGACAAAGTTTGAAAGATAAACTTCTTAGCAATATCATAATTATAACACAAGCTTACTTAAAATATTTTTGATACAATTATAGCTCGAAGAAAAAAAAAACTTCTTTGCAATCAATGTCAACAGATTCTCAAAATATACTCAGTTTATGAAACAAAAGATGTGCATTCTATCACAATTCCATGATAGTGCATTTAATTTTCATAAATTAGTTTTTAGGACAGTAGTAAGAAAAAAATTATGACAACAACAATATGACAATGAAAACGGTAAGCTATCAATGATATCTTTATGCCAAAAATTTACTGAAAAGTTTCCAAACTTGCCAACATGAATTATCAAAAAATTTCAGTCTATTATGATGTGATTTCCAGAATTACATCAAATCTGATATACTTATTATAACCAGCAATTAAAACATGAAATAAGCCTAATGATGAATGTCCAACCTCAAGAAATTAATTCCTTAATGTATTAGACAACTTAGGAACTGATTTTAGGCTAACCCACATGAAATGTTTCCACTGTTATATTTTAGACTTCAGAAACAAAATTATTCATAGATAACAGTCACCCAAAATGTAGATCTAGGCCAAACTTTTGATACACATCAAACATAAATGACTTATTGATGTATTTAGAATTTTTTTTAGCTAATTTCAAACCACTTAGATGTGTTTTTCACCACTATTAGAAAGGTGTATGAATTCTGTAGCAAACATTGAGGAAAAAGATGGTTTAGAGATCAAACCCTTAGGCCCTAGGCCTTGAAGATCACTTGCCCAAGTTGCCAAAAAAAATTCAATATTTCAAACACAAATTTTTACCAAATTTTCTGCAAAAACCCACCAATGATCAGCTTCAGAAAATTAAATATTCAAATCAGAAATGGAGCAAGGGGAGTCTAGGGCCAATGAGAGCTAGCATACAGCCAATAGAACTAGCGTTGGGATAGGAGAAGGAAGATCTGGGCTTAGGAGCCCTTAAACTTGAAACCCTTGTTCCAAAAAAAATTATTTTGCGTCAAATCTTCAAATTTATTGCAAAATATTTAATGCTGGCCCTGTAAACAAATTTCTGGGCCTAGATCTTGCCCTCCAAGGTCTAGATTTGGCCCAGATCCGAAGATCTCTTTGGATGAAATTTCATATCTATGCCTGCAAACAATATTTGAGCCTAGATATTGCCCTCTAGGGTCTAAATCTAGCTCATATCTGAAGATTTTCTTGGTTGATTTCTCAGATCTATTCCTGCACAAATGAAAAGAGTAAAACCCAATACCCAATATGTAAAAAAATAGAGAAAATCCCAAAAAACCCAAGTGTTAAAATTCAAAATTATGTTACAAAATTTCAGATCTTCATAAGTAAATAACATATGTATACAAATAATTTACAGATCTATACAAATAATTTATAGATATATCAGATCTGTGGAGTATGAGTCCAGCTCCGCTCCCAAATTTGATAATCTAAGGCTCTTAATAGCCAGATCTATCAAAAGTTCCACAAAATATTTAAAATATTTTGAAATTTTAAAGAGTTACTAACCCAAAAACACCATGTAAAAAAAAGATTATCGTTAGATAAATCCCGAGGCTTATATGAAGTATGCTCTTTAGAAAATATGTGTTGAGAGTTGGCTGGTCCAGCCGAAGACTATCCCCAAACACTCAATGATAACCTGAGAGATCTTATGCAAGCACTAGATCAACCATCAAATGAAGTAGACAAATAAAACAACAATAAAATTATGAAGAAATAGAGATACCTGCTACTTCAATCAAAATTAAAAATGTTACCCTAAATCCAAAAAACTGAATAAGATACTTGTATTCAGATTATTCTAGGAGAGCTATTGATTGATAGTTTTCACATAATATTAAGCAAAAACTAAAACAATGTTACCATAAATTCATAAAGAGGAACACTATAGCACGTTGAAAAGCCAAAGACTTTTGCATTAATTCAAAAAAGTATACAAGAGAGCTTGAGAGCTTAGTACACGATCCAGAGATCGAATGAACTGACTGACAAATGACCTCCTATTTAAAGATAAATCCTCCAATTTCCAATTCGAGTGATCCTCGTGAAAGCAATATCGACCGTTGATGAGGATTAAAAGTTCTTTTAATCTCATTCCTTTGAAATTTTAAATTATCGAGGAAATTTGAATTTTTCAATTAAATGCATTTTAATTAATTCAAAAATTAAATTTTTGAATTAATTTCCTCAAAATTTTTACTTTGACTTAACCCAGGGACCAAAGGTTTAAAATTTAGCAAAATAATTAATTTACCTTAGTCCTTAGACCTCTTAAAATTTAGTTTTTTAAGGACCGACAAATTTTGCCTTCGAAGAATTTAAATTTACCTAGGACCTAGAATTAATTAAATTTTTGGCTTAAGATTTTAATTAATTTTGTTCAGAAAAATCTAATTAATTAACCTATGATGGGATAAATTATTTTTTCAACCCTTAAGACACTTTACATCATGATTTTCACATTTTTTACATCAAAAGGGGGAAACCCATCTGAAAAGGACCCTCACAAATTATCCATTTCTGCGACACAACTATAATCCAACAGACCAACAAATTTGTAATAAAATAACCTAACCAAATAGTTAGGATCACTCCCAAATCACTTTTACATAGACTCGATCTAGAACACTGGGACTCCCTGATCCAAGTGGCTCCAGAAAGACACATAAGATACAAGTTTATGAACGCTCAAAAATCAAAGTGTTTAGATTATGCTCAAACTAGGACCAGAGCATAGATCTCGTCATCCTAATTCCAATGGTGTGAACGACACCCCAATCCGAGTCTGGATGATGAAGTTATCGCGAAATGAGTTTGCCTTGGTTCCTTTGAAAAAGGAGGCATTTCCTCTAAAAATGGGTTTTTAAGCCTTATAAGGCAAATCACAATCAGAGGAGTCTAAAGGGTAGAATTAAGGCTAGGCCTTTAGAACCCTCGATCATCGATCACCTATTAATCGGAGTCAGAGGCATCCTATTGGTGACATCGGGGCTTAAGTCCTGTGATTGGCGATCGACGTCGGCAGATGCCAAAGGTCTAACCTCGGGCCACAATGATTGCGATATGCGATAGCGATCGGTGATGCAATCTTAATTGTCAAATTGGAAGTGAGATCGATGGTCCAGATTTAATCAACGATGTCGGCGATCAGCTTATCAACAGATCAACGATTAGCGATTGGAATATCGGAGATCAACGATGCAATAGCGACATGTGATGCAATCTAGACCATCCAATCAAGGAACATATCAACGGTCCAGATCTTATCAGTGTATTGGCAATCGATGGATCGGTATATCAGCGATCGGAAATTACCTGATATACAGGGCCGTTGCCCTCAGCAATAGTAATTTGCGATATAACGCGGACCCTATAGTTTTATGAGCCTGATTTGATGAAATTTGAAGTCCATTTTATCATATTTTTCAATGTTTTTTTCTGTATTTTTAGTTTGAACGAAAAAATTCCATTTTGGTGGTTTTGTTACATCGACTGAACCTTCCATTCAAACAGCTTCTATTCTACATAAAAAAAATCCATGTTTGAAGCGCCTTGTCCCAAAACCGTGTTATAAAACACGATGGATGCAGAGAGTTGAGGCTAGGGAGAGAGCTATAGAGCCTGCGTGCTAGAGTGCCTGAGAGCCTGATGGGCCTGAGAGCCAATGAGGAGGCTGCGCCTGATGGAGAGCCGCAGAACGAGAGGGCTAGACTAGACAGTGCCTGCAAGCTACTCAAAGAAGCATGAAAACAGAGCGCTTGAAAGCGAGAGCGCCGACAGCTGCAGAGCCACATAGCATGATCAAGGCAGCATGTGAAGGTGAGCCACAAACTAGAGGGTCAGGCAGAGCTGCAGAGCTGCAGTGACATCACCAGAGCGCTACAAAGCCAGATAGCCAGAGAGCTGCAGAACGCGAGAAGTCCATAGCAGTCTTCTTCTTGTATGATCGATGTTGTGAGATCGAAGCAAGCTTCAGCACATTGACATCTTTTGTTTCAGATGCCGTTGATTGTGACCAGCTAGAAAATGATCGATGCAAGGGGAGTCGAAGTCTAAATTGGTAACGGGCTGCCTACGCATCGAAAATGTGAACATCGTATTCACTGTGGATTGTTTTCGCTAAAGATATGAACATCCACTTCTTCAGATGGCCCGTAGTGTGAGGTATATGATCATTTTTCATCTACTTCTTTTACATTATGCTGCATGGATCGTTGATTGATATTGATGCAGGATCTTGTTTATTACATGTTGTTATGATTCCTTTCTTGATTTGATGGGGAATCTTCTATGTGATGTATTTGTCGTCATAACTCTTCATGTTATGTTTTTAGATCCCTTGTTTTATGTTGTTGGGATACTCTTGTTGTCGTCATGCATGTTTTGTGTTTGAAATCCCTTTTATGCCATGTTGGCAGGATGTTCATCATGCATGTTTTTGTGTCATACTGATAGGAGTCTTTTGATTGAGAATTCCAGTAGGGGAATATCTCTTAGAGCCACTCCTGTGTGAGGGCATTTTTCCTTGTATGATCACGACATCATCTCTTGTGTACATCATCTTTATTGACATCACTTAATGCAGTGGCCTACACCATCTTGACACCAGGGCTTGGAGACGTAGTCCCTCCTGGATGAACTCCATTATCAACGCTTATGTTTTCATGTGTTGATGATTGTTATGTTCCTCTTCTTTCTCGCATGCAGATGTATTCATTAATGTTCTTTTAAAAAGAAATTTAACGCATCACGAAAGTAAAAGGTATTGGAAGGGTCCTTCTATCCACCTGAACCTGGATCAAGTGTTATCAGAGAGGTCTTTACGTGTATGTGAATTGCAGTGTGAACAATGGAACATGCAGCGACATAGAATGAAAAAGTGATGTACGAGACCATGGCCAAAATTTCCAAAAGAGTGGAAATCATGTATGAAACTCTACAAAAAGAGACAGAGGAAAAGGAGCGATTGCAGCTTCAGTTGCAAGCCACAGAAGAGGCCATGGAAGAACTGAAGAAAAACAAACATAATCTTCAAACAGAGAATGATGAATTGAAGATGCATCTACATGAAGAGAAAGAGGAAAAGAAAAGTTTGCTATGACAATTGAAAGCAAAGGACGAGGCCTTGGAAAAGCTACAACGTAACCCATGCGAAGTAAAAAGTATTGTTCCATCTTCATGTATATTTCTTGATGATGATTTCGCTATTTTTGATAATCACACCACAGAAATTGGCTCCAAACTGTCAAAGAGAATGGGATATGAAGGAAAAGTCTTGGGCGTTAACGTCCAAGGCATTCTCAACCCCATCAAAGTAGAGGAATTTCCCCGTTAGGTAGGACTTGGGTATGTCAGAAAAGAAGTTGGGGAATGCACTGAGACAACAAGTGAACCACCAACAACGGATGATGAGCAGCCCTCATCATATATTTCCAAATTGAAAGAGAGGTAAAAGATGTTGATTTCCTTTCGATTTCATCTTCTCATAGTATGATGTCTGTTGGAGATTTGGGGACCCCGATTACAGGGACAAACATGAGGCTTCTTACAAGGACAAGGCACGAGGAGAAAGAACTTGGTGTTAATAACCAAGGCATAAATCCACCTTTGGAGGTTGCGCATGAGCATCCATTTGCAGGCTCGAGATACACTAAAGGAGAGTGCTTGAAGGTGTTAGATTTGTCCAAGACATGGTCGAGGAAAGAGTACGATGGGAAAGCATCCCCATCATCCCATCGCAGTTTCCATTGCAGGGAGAGAGCCGAGGCAAGCTCTCATCACCATACTGAAATTAGAAACAACAAAGGAAGGTATAACCATTTTTGATCATCAAATGTTCATTTTGATTATGATCATGTTGTTAATAATGAACGAATATCAAGGCATCGAAAAACATGTACCTTTTGTGGTTTATCTAACCATACCTTTTCTAAGTGTTGGAAACGAATTGCAGCACTCAAGGGGTGTGAAAAACCCTCTCAATAGCATGAAAGGAAACAGGTTAAGCATATATGGAGGAAGAAAACCTACTGCAGTCATTGCGACAGAAATGGCCATCAAAAAGCCACTTGTTGGAGGCTCCATCCAAAACAAAACCTTAAAGACAAAGCGTCGGTGTGTGAACCAAAAAGAGCAGTTGTTCGACAAGCAAAACCACCTCAAGGAGGAGACCCATTCATATTGATCAATGAGAAATGGTTTCTAGACATGTTATCGTTTCATGGTCATTCTTTTTTAAATCATTTGTTGCATTTTAAAGTGTAAAAGTGATGATGTGTTTTCCATCACTTGTTCAACAACAAGGATGTCTGGTCATGTTTTGAGTTTCATGTTAAAACTCTGAAAGTGATGTTATGTTTCCATCACTTGTCAAAAAAATAGTGTTTGGCCTTATGTATGTAAATCATGTGTTGCGGTGATGTTGTGTTTTCCATCACTTGTTGAAGCAACCATGATAGGTTGGCCTTGTTGTCATAGTTGGGATATTACGTCCATCTTGTTGTAAAACTTGACCACCGAGTATGTGTTATAAACTTGTGGCAAGTATGGGACATTTTGGGTCATTAGTTGGTCATATCATTCAAGCATGTAATTTTCAAAACAATGTACTACAAGTCACAGAAGTAGCAGGTGTCGGTTCATCGCTTAAAGCTCCGAATAACAAATGTGAAGGAGATGGAAGCGAGACCTTTTCATGACACTTGTGATGCAAACAGGGTACAAAGAAAGTAGCAGATTATTTTTCATGCTTTTAGAGGACAAAAAGCTCCTCAGTGGGGAGGATTAATCTAGGTGGCTCCAGAAAGACACACAAGACAAAGAGGTTTATGAATGCTTAAAAATCAAAGTGTTTGGATTATGCTCGACCCAGGACCAGAGGGTAGATCTCATCATCCTGATTCCAATGGTGTGAATGGCACCCGAATCCGAGTCCAGAGGATGAAGTTATCGCGAAATGAGTTTGCCTTGGTTCCTTTGAAAAAGGAGGCATTTCCTCTAAAAATGGGTTTTTAAGCCTTATAAGGCAAATCACAATCGGAGGAGTCCAAAGGGCAGACTTAAGGCCGGGCCTTTAGAACCCCCGATCAGTGATCACCAATTAATCGGAGTCGGAGGCATGATATCGGCAATATCAAGGCTTAAGTCATATAATCGGTGATCGACATCGGCGATTGGCGTCGATGATCGGTGTCGGCAGATGCCAAAGGCCAAACGGGCCGCAATGATTGCAATATGCGATAGCGATCAGCGATGCAATCTCAGTCATCGGATTAGAAATCAGATCGACGGTCTAGATTTAATCGGCGATAACAGCGATCGTCATATCGAAGATCAACGATGCGATAGTGACATGTGATACAATCTAGACCGTCCAATTGGGGAACAGATCAACGGTCCAAATCTGATTGGCGTATCGGTGATCGGAGGATCGGCGTATCGTCGATTGACGATTGGCGATTCCCTGATATACAAGGCCATTGACCTTAGCGATAGTGATTTGCGATATAACGCAGAATCGATAGGTTTATGAGCCCGATTTGATGAAATTTGAAGTCCGGTTTATCATATTTTTCAATGTTTTCTATGTATTTTTAGTTTGAACGAAAAAATTCCATTTCAGTGGTTGTGCCAGCCGAACCTTCCATTCAAATGGCTTCTATTCTACATCAAAAAACTCCACATTTGAAGCGGCCTTGTCCCAAAAACGTGTTATAAAACACGATGGATGTAGAGAACCTAGGCTAGGGAGTCTGCGTGCTAGAGTGCCCGAGAGCCTGTGTGCTAAAGTGATTGAGAGCCTCAAGGGCCAGAGAGCCAATGAGGAGGCTACGTCTGATGGAGAGCCACCGAACGAGAGGGTTATACTAGACAGTTCCCGCGAGTTACTCAGAGAAGCATGAAAACAGAGTGCTTGAAAGTGAGAGTGTTGAGAGCCACAAAGCCACAGAGCGTGATCGAGGTAGCACGTGAAGGTGAGCCACGAACTAGAGGGTCAAGCAGAGCCCCAAAGCTACAGTGTCATAGCCAGAGTGCTACAAAGCCAGATAGCTAGAGAGCTACAGATCCTGGGAAGTCCAGAGAAATCTTCTTCTTGTATGATCGATGTTGTGAGATCAAAGAAAGCTTCAACACGTTGACAACTGTTGTTTTAGATGCCTCTGATTGTGACCAGCCAGAAAACGATCAATGTAAGGGGAGCCTAAGTCTAGATTGGTAATGGGCTTCCTACGCATTGAAAATGTGAACAACGTATTCACTATGGATTGTTTTCGCTAAAGATATGAACGTCCACTTCTTTAGATGGCCCGTGGTGTGAGGTATATGATCATTGTTCATCTACTTCTTCTTTTACATTATGTTGCACAGATCCTTGATTGATATTGATGCAAGATCTTGTTTATTACATGTTGTCATGATTCCTTGCTTGATTTGATGGGGAGTCTTCTATATGATGTATTTGTCGTCATAACTCTTCATGTTATGTTTTGAGATCCCTTGTTGTATGTTGTTGGGATATTCTTGTTTTCATCATGCATGTTTTGTGTTTGAAATCCCTTTTGTACGATGTTGGTGGGATGTTCATCATGCATGTTTTTGTGTCATACTGATAGGAGTCTTTTGATTGAGCATTCTAGTAGGGGAATATCTCTTAGAGCCACTCCTGCATGAGGGAATTTTTCCTTGTATGATCGCGACATCATC
This sequence comes from Pinus taeda, assembly GCA_000404065.3. Taxonomy (NCBI): domain Eukaryota; kingdom Viridiplantae; phylum Streptophyta; class Pinopsida; order Pinales; family Pinaceae; genus Pinus; species Pinus taeda. The sequence goes on from APFE030756022.1 coordinate 176,116, forward strand.
TCTTGTGTATATCATCTTTATTGACAACACTTAATGCAGTGGCCTACACCATCTTGACAACAGGGCTCGGAGACATAGTCCCTCCTGGATGAACTATGTTATCAACACTTATATTTTCATGTGTTGATGATTGTTATGTTCCACTTCTTTTCCGCATGCAGATGTATTCATTAATGTTCTTTTAAAAAGAAATTTAACACATCATGAAATTAAAAGGTCTTGGAAGGGCCCTTTTATCAACCTGGACCTAGATCACTCCCCTAAGTTCCCAGTGACAAAGTCCATTCCAGTTTAGGGGTAAGGCTGAAGGAAAACTCTACCAACCATCCGAGAATGGATTAGTGAGACAAGAAACCTCCTGGAATGTAGATCATCACTAAAAAAGTAGGTTTACCTAGGAAATTACATACACGACATGGATCTGCTGATATTATTTACATTATACATATGCAGAATGGGTTTACAGTATAAGATGATGATCAAGCTGATGATGATAGTTGGACGACATGAACACATCAATTAGACGCTATCCATTTTGTGAAAAAAGGGGGCATATTGCTATGGGTCGTTGACACGTAGTGGTCAATAGGAACAATTTCCTTTTGCAGACTTGTGAACCTTTACATTTATTGTTAGTTCAAAGGCACTACAAAGGAAATTTTTTAGGCATGATATGATCAGGTTCTTGTCATGAAATCGGGACATGAGTTTGTTGCTTTTTCACATTAATTGGTAGTCAGCTAGCTGTTGATTCTGTATTCAATTTAGATTTATTTTGTTACAATGCATCCTTTTGTTTCCCGACAATAAAACTTGATGCACACATGGCTTTCTGTATCATGGAAATTGAATACTTTTGCAGTGGGACCAGGAAATGTACAAAGTTGGCTATATGGAATTAGTATGAATAATATAGACAAACACCTACAAGGTGGCATCAACATCAAGAATTTGTAGTTGCATAGAGAAATCACATAAGCAACAAGAACATGACCATAACCCAATATTGTGGAAGGTAGAAAATTTTTATTCTAAAGTTGCAGAAGATGGGAGAACTGCAAAACATGCCCATAACCCAATATTGTGGAGTTTATAAATTTTTCATTGTAAAGTTTCAGGAGATGGGAGAGCTGCTAAACCTATCTTTCTGAAAAAAGCCTATAACCTAGCATTCTGTAATTCAAATGCTCATAAGCACAACACCCTAAATTGCAGAATACAATGACCTGCGTTATGGAGTTGCATAACTAGAATCGACAGACAGGCATCACAGAATGCAACATTCTAAATTGCAGAATACAACACCCTTCAATAGGGATTTACATTGCCAGTCAGCAATGGCCTTGAGAAGCTTGGAAATAAGCTTAACCAAGTCATTCACTATAGAAGGAAAATTGAAACTCCTTGCAACTTTGATCTTGTCACCAATGTATATACTCATCCAATAGGGGATTAATTTAGGGTAGTCACTGAAACTTGAATTGTATTTAGAAGATTGTGTGCATTATGCCATGTAAAATCACTATAATCTAAAGAAGTAACTGCTATATTTTTGTCTAATGACTCTTAAAAATATTTCTTTATAACTGCTCTATTTTTGTCTAATGACTCTTAAAAATGTTTCTGTAGATTTCTACCTGCATTTATGAAATAGCACAATAGGTACACTAGTGTCAGAGGTTTATTATGCATTAGTAAAATATGGAAGTGAAAAATAGAGGCAACATCCCACATCTAATGGGCATCGAGAAATGAAGATGAGAAGCAAATACCTGCAAGGTAGCATCCACAACAAGAGCTCGTAAGGTGATGAACGTCCATATAACAAGATATTGTATAGTTTAGAAGATTTTCTTTCTTAAGTTGCAGAATCCAAGAAAAATGCTACCTACATTTCTGAAAGCAGTAACCCTATAATCTAGCATCGTGCAATTCAAATGCTTACAAACAGAGACTGTGGAGATGGAAATACAATAGAGGCATTGCAGAATATAACAACTTGAATTGTAGAACACAACACTCTGCAATAGCAATTGGTATTACCATTGAATGATGACCTTGAGAATATTACAAAGAATCTTAACCAATTTATTCATTATGGATGGTGAGTTGATATTCTTTGCAGTAGTAACAGACATATCGTGTAATTGATGCACATGAATATTTCTATGTTCCACCAACTTTCCAGGATGGGGGGGGTGTGGAAGCGGGGGGAATTAAAAGGGAGATATATGGGAGCATTCCTCTATTTTAAAGACATTCAGGGAGGACAGGGGGACGTTAGGGTCCCTAGCATAGGGGTCCCCATCTCCAAAATTATAAAAATAATAATAATGATAAAATATCAACAATAAAAATTCATCCCATGCAAATTCATCCTTATGCAATCCAGTGGAAACACTATAATGTTGCCAATCCTGAAATTTGTTTAGTCTGTTGAATTCGAAATGGGATATAAAATTCTACATTCTCCATATGATGTTTGATGAGGTTGGAATCACCCTCAAACATCTCGAAACAGTTTAAAGTAGACTGTGAGATAAAGGATTGTCACTTGAAAATTTTCACGTTACTTCAAGAATGTAATATTACTATTAATTACTAAAGTCACAGAGTCATCAAAGCTCAATCTCCTATTTTTTTCGTATCTTCATTTTATTGAACAAAAATTTTGATGCGAGTGGGTCTGGGCATTCCTGTTCTGGGGGAGGGGCCACCAAACATTCCCTTTTTGGTAAAATGTTTCTCTCACGCCAGGGAAATGTTTCCTCGCGTTTCCCCAAAAGGGGGATGTGGCGAAATGTTTTTCCAAGAACCCCCATCTCCGGAGTGTGTGGTAAATGTTGGGGGTGTGCTCTCCAATATGGGGGATGCATCCCATTGTAACACTGGAATATTCAATAGGGGGATTAATTTGGGTAATGACTGAAACTTAAATTGTATTTAGGATATTGAATGCATTGTGTTTGACATTCACTATAATCTAAAGAAATATGATATTGTTATTATTGCTATATGTTTGTCCAATGATTTTTTGAAATTGTCCATATGGATTTCTACCTGTGTTTGTAAGCATAACACAATAAATACAGTAGTGTTAAAAGTGTTAGTATGCGAAGATCAAAGCCTTTTATCCTGTGTTATATCTTGGGACATTGCATATGAGAAATTTGGAGGTGATCATTGCTTTTCTTGTACTTACAATGTTTCGCTGTTTCGTTGGAGAGCTGGCATATGCAAATCCTAAATCCAATGAGGTGTTAAAAGGAATGTGTGTTCCTAATTAAGAGGAAGTGGAGCAATAGGTATTGCCATTTCTCTTATTGGAGCTTTTCTTACACCGTAAGCCCCTATCACTTTTTTGTTTCCTTAATTCAATTCAATGAATATGTTTCGTCAGCGCAAAGTAGTAATGATTAGAAAATCTGGCGAAACATTTTCCCCTATGATGCAGATGAGGCGTTGGGCATTTAGTTGCACAATAATAAATAGAGTAGTTTTAAGTGCGATTTTTTTGGAGTTTCTAGCAGTTTTCTGGTCAAAATTTTGTGAAAACATTTGTGGCCAAATTTTGATTTATGTTGTTTAAACTATTTTTTTTTTACTATGTATATGGATTCAACACCCTAAAAAACCCATGAATCACTTAGATTGTGAAGAGTTCACCTATCAAACTTGTGATTTCAACGAATGTCAGCCAGACAAACTAGATAGAAAAATAAACTAGAAAACTTTCCAAAAAATCGCATTGGAAAACTACTAGGTCATAAATCCCTCAAATGATATGTATCTTATCATGCACAAAATTTAGTACTATGGTATTGAGTGTTTATTGATTACCTTCATAAAATGTAACTGATCCTGTCATCCAACATATCCAAATACAATTTATTTCTTCACTCTGCCTTGGTTCTCTCCCGGAAAGTACCACCAACTCTTTCTAGAGTTAACGTAAGTACTCTTCCATAGTTTAGAGAATTCTTAAAATAACTAGAATAGATTATTCGTGTACTTTTCGCTCTGCTTTATTTACAAATTAGATCGATTTTAAATGGGTTGTTCAAATTACATGTTTTCATTACGGAAATTATGAAATGTAATGATTCTACTAAAAATAAGCTCTAATAGTCCCATCTACAAGAAAATAATTCGTAAAAGTACACTAAAAAGCATGATTCTTTAACCCAAAATGTCATAGTAATATATTAATATATAGTAATATTGGATTCTTCTTTATTGGTCTATACTTGATTCTATATCATCATGTGAAGCAACTGTAGGATAGGATCAAGGCACTCAAGGAGCGGGGTCCCAAATAAAACTGTGCAGTCAGTTGTGTATGTGAAGAACACAAAGCTTTGCACCGATGATCAGGATGCACTCATACTTTCTCCTTCTTCCATTAATTCCTCTTCTCAAATCAACAATTCTTCCTCACATGGATTCTCTGTGTATTACAATTACAGTTTATTGGAGTTACAATTTAAAATGTAATCACAAATTGAAAGGACAACGAATTATAACAATTCCAACCAATACTCAGCTGATCTTATCCTATTTCTATCTTCCAATGACATTGGAAAGGAGCACACCCCCCCCACATAATTTAGTGGTAGCATTAGTTTCTATTTTCTATATATATTTTCACCTCATTGAACTTTCTTTAATGAATGGATTGAATGCTCCGAGGAGTACAAAACCTGATCTTACAACATTGATTGGGTCTTCCTTTGATAGCCATAAAGATCTAATCTTCTATGTGTGCTTGTAGGCCTGCAAATGCAATGAAAAACACACCTTTGAAATTGTCTTATGTGTACCAGTGTGTTGGATGTGATTCATTCCATGTGCAGTTTCTAACATGAACTGTCAACAAGGTATGCTTAACTTGCCATTTTAAAAGATGGTGATAACTCTTCAATTCCTTTAGGCACAAAATAAACTAACAGAAGCTTCAAATCTTCAAATGTTTTTAGAAACATGTTTTAGCAATGTACACCAAAGTAATGAAATCATTTTTAAAAAAATGTGCTATAAAATATATGCAAGTTTAGTCTTGCTTCAAATTTAGCTGATACTTGCAACCCATGGCCTTGGTATGCTCAAGAATAACAGTGTACGATATGTACTTGGTTGTGGCCTGGTTGTTCCTCAAGAATGCAGTGATTGTGGCAAGAAAATTAATATGGTTGGGCCCATATGGTCTGCCCCAACTCATGATCCTGATTGGGTTTCATCCATATTATCAAATGTTGTTGCCCATAAATCTTGCTATCCTGCATACGACACAATATATGTTGTCTTGACCTCGATTTCTAAGTTACGGATATTCTTAGTCAGCAATGAAGCATAACATGTAAAGTTAATATTGATTTTCCACCACATACAATGGTATAATGCATACAACTTACAATGATGTGATAAATGTGGGAAATTAATTTGGAGTAGCAACATTTCATGATCATAGCAAGATAGCATTCTCTTTGTTTTCTTTTTATTTGGAAGGTTCATTTCTTAAGTACATGTGATCATATCACAAAGTATTTATCCTACCGTACTTGGATGGCATTTGGTGGTTTCTATTTGCCATTTCTTTTTTATACATTAAGCTAGATAGATAAATTATTGCTAGGGGCCTTTATTGAGAGGGGCTAGTATGAGCACTCAAACAGATAAAGATCTTAGTTGCCTCAATCAATCCTTAAGCATGGGTTTACTTTGCACAAGAGATTTTCCTGAAGGATGACCTACTATGATGGACATTGTGGGCACACTCCATTCCATTAGAGACACTTTTCAAGGCATTGGTGGCATTTCAAAACCGCAATTAGATTTCACATGTTTGTTGGGTGATGCAAGTACAACTCACAACAACAATGCTAGCGGAGGCCAAATCTCTTCTACATTCTAGAGTGTTGTAAGAGAGCAGTGACTGTGTCACTAGACTATATAATATTTTGAGTCCATTTCCATTAGTTGCATGTAGTGTGAGTTTTATTTTCCTCTTTATTGTTGCAAAACTAGTCTTATTCCCCACTCCTTTTCTATGGACGTCTATTGTTGAGCACATGTGGGTCTAAATATAAAGTTACATTATCCATCCCTTGTTGACTTGCCTCAACTTGCCTTTTACTGCCCCATGAAACATTGGGAATTGACATCCTATATTCATGAATGGCTGAGCTATGAATGTCTTGGAATCTAATCACCAATATTCTTCTTTTCAATGAGTAGACATGATTTTGTAACTTTATCTGCTAAACCTGTTGATAGTGCGAGCATATCATTAATTTTTTGCAATTGGAACATCCCTTTGATTTAGGTTTTCATATACATCACATAAACTATTGGTAGTAAATTGGATCGATATATAGTCTTCGCTATCAGTTTTACATTGTAGAAAACTAATAGGTTTGTTGTCCTGAGATATATTGTCTTTTACTGAAGAATTCAACTATGCAATTTTATGGCAATGGCATGGACCTAGATATCTTTTTGGAAGGAAAACATGCACCACACCTAAGATGCTGATTATTTCCCACACACCCTTCTAATGTACAACCCTACAAACTATCACTTCAAACAGCAACACCGAACTCCCCGAAATAACAAATGAATCAAACCTCAATTAGAATGAAGTGCGTGCTTGTTGGGTGATGATAATCAACTCCTATCCATGCAAGCTCATTTATCTTTCATCCAAACTCAATCTGATTTAGATACTTCATTCATCCCTTAGTTCAGCGCATGAGTTGAGTCTGTTTTCATTGAATTTAGCCAGCTCATTTATCCTTCATCCAAACTCAATATGATTTAGATACTTCATTCATCCTTTAGTTCAGTGCATGAGTTGAGACTATTTTCATTGAATTTAGCCTTCCATTTTCCCTTGTGGTGTGCCTTTTTATGGGCCAATTCAATTATGTGGGGATGCATTACATGATTTTGTAAGAAATAGCAATGAGATTTTTTATAGTGGAAGTTTTGAATAGTTTTATTTTAAGGTGTTTTTTTTAAGTACACATTTGAATGTCTATTTTTAATTAACTTTGTATCGCACTATTGATAAATTTGAAAGTCGCACTTTCTTCAATCAAGCTTGCCACTTTAAGATAACAATTATAATTTATTATGCAATTTGCACTTTAGAAAAAATGTAAGATTTATTTTTTTATCTATGTTTTGGGTTTATTCTTGTAGTGTGTTTTGGTTCCTTTTCTTATTGAATTATCAAATCCAATGTCTCTCTTGCACTTTCCAAAAGATGTATGCTTTACATTTTTATCTATGTTTTTTGTTTTTTTTTTTGTAGTGTGTTTTGGTTCCTTTTCCTATTACATTATCAAGTCCAATATCTCTCTAGTGTGTTTTGGTTTCTTTTCCTATTGCATTATCAATTCCAATATCTCTCTACTAGTGAAACCCCTTTACAATCAATATCTCTCTAGATTTCCTACTTCTCCAATGCTTAATGCATGATAACTTTGGCATAATTGCATATGGAAAGTACATCTTTCCACTTAAGTTTTCAACAAATTCCTTTGGTGTGAAGCAAATTCTCAATTGATGTCACTTATCAACAAAAAATAAAAGCACTTTATAAATCCTTCATAATCCAATGGGATAACTCAAAATAATAAAAATGGGGTCTACATTAGAGTTTCTTTTCTTGGGATAGAGTTTTTAATTCTCCCTTATGTAGAGCCTCCCCTCTTTTGGCACTACCAACCTGCCTCTTGGTGTGGTCTAAATCTTTAACGATGCGCTCTTTATAGAGTATAGCTTTATTGATGTCTGTATACATGAACATTTAACTGTATACTAATATAAGATTTTGATATTTTTTGCTAGAGATAGAATCCACCTCTCTTTGCACCTTTTGGGGCAATTGCTAGTTTTAGTAAGTTAAAAATATGGTCTGCATGATTATAGTTTTTATAAAGATTATAGATCATGTGCTAGTTTTTTTGTTGTTGTTGTTTAAATCAATGGCTATAAATGTAGTTTTCAGGATTGTCATAACTCTTCACGTAATTATTTAAAGTGTGCTAGCTCAATGGAAGAGCGTTTGCCTTACAAGTAGGAGGTTTGTGGTTTGATTCCACTGTGCGCTAACATGAATTAATCAACAATTTTGTAGTTTATTTTTAATTAAATGTTTTTTATATCAATTTATTTCAATTGTGAGATATTTTTGGATTCATTGTTTTATAGTCTTTAGAGAGACAAAAGTGATCTTTAAATAAAAAATTTATTGTCTCTAGACAGACAATAGCTAGTATTAAAGACATATTGTCTCTAATCCAAGTGTTGTCTCTAGAGAGACAAAAATGAAATTGTCTCAACACAGACAAAAATGAAAGTGTCTCCTAAGAGACAATAAAGCTTGTGTTATATATTGTCTTTATAGAGCAATTTTTTAAGACAATAATATTTAAGACAATATTTTTTAAGACAATAATCTTTAAGACAATAATATTTAAGACAATAATTTTTTAGACACTCGCTTAAAGACAGTATTTAAGACAATACACAAGTTTTTTTTTTTTTTTTGTCTCAAGTTAAGACAATTTACCCAAAAAGTGTCTCAAATATTGTCTTAAAACCCCCTTTTATGTAGTAGTGATGCCTTCAATGATTGTGGAACCTCTGGATCTTGAATCGCCATGAATTCAACCATGTTGTCAATGCACTTAGAGTGGGAAGCGAAATCACTAGTTTGTAAAAATCTTTACAACACTGCTACACACAATGTTGCTGCAAGTGGAACGTTGACACTGTCGCTGGCCTCTGTATGTGCTAGATTCTTTGATGCACTCAGATTTTCTGGGTCGGGGATAGGAAAAATCAATGTATACAAATTCACCAAAAGGAAATGAATAGATCTAAACAGAGAAACAAAATCTCAAAAGAAATCAACTCTCACAAAAATATCGAGAAAAAGAATTCTCTTACCCTAATCTATTTACAAAGGATTAATAATGCTCAAGCCTTTCTCACATTTTCCTGGCCCTTTTCTGAAGGAGTTAAGCGAGTGCTAGCTCCGATACCAAATTAGAAAATAGAAGAGAGCTAAGAGAGATTATACACACAACAAATCACAAACTCTTTTTATGATCACGTAAGTCAATTACATATATAAGAATTAGATCACCCACTTCTAGATGATAAGTTTCGAAGAAGGTAGATCTATGACTCATAGACAACTCACACACATAGGGAAATAACAACTTCTAGATAGACTTCTTGGGATTCACAATTACAACTCATACACATAGGAAACACCCACATCTAGAATAACACCTCCAAATACTCATTAACAACTAGTAATGCACATAAAACACATGACATAGAAGCATTACTTCCAACATTTTATTATTATTTTTTATCTATACGAATTTCCCGATTAAAAACCTTGACATCTCACATCATTAAATTTTAATAAATATACTATCATTAAATCTGATAATAAATTAGGGTAAAACATGCTTCAAGCTTTAACAACTTTTTCCACTGTGATAGTAAATCACATTCACTAAGCGAAGCTTCTTAATCAAATTCTCGAAGTATGAAGTATGTTGTTTGACTGTGGAACGTGCTGCTTACTTGATTTATTACACCAAGCATCCAAATTCGGGCAAGCTTGCTATATAAATTGTCCTCTCCAAGCTTCTGTTCCTATATTATTTTTGTTTTCTGAAAATAAATATTCACACAGAATGCCAATGACTTTTAAATGCACTATGTTTTTGTGTACCATGTAAAAGTGAAAAACGTTAATCAAATCCACAGGGATTAGACACACACACACACACACACACACACACACACATATATATATAATAATTTTAGATGAAATTTCTAGTATTTTGGAATGAGAAATTTGAAAGGAAGATTTTGAAATGAGGTAGTTATCTGTGTTATGTTTTGTAAATTGGTAATAATTTTTTGAAATTATAAGTTTGAGTTGAAAACTTCCCTAGTGTCGTAGAAGTTTTTCAAGGTGCTAAATCCATATGTACAGTGCTAAATCTATGTATACACTCAAAAGACAATTTTAAACAACAAACAAAAAATTGGTCTGATTTAGGTCAAAAAGTCCAAAATGTAGCATGTTTAGACAACTCTGATAGATAAGAGTTAGAACAAATATTTGCCTTCAGTTTTATTATCAAAATTTATAACAAATATTTGACTTCAATTTTATTATCAGAGTTTAAAATATTTCCAAAATATAAATTCCATTTAATTTTTCAAAATATTTTCAATTTTATTAACAAAGTTTAAAACAAATATTTTACTTCAATTTTATTACAAGAGTTTAAAATATTTCCAAAATATAAAGTCCATTTAATTTAATGGATTTGAGACTTCTGCCATCTGTATTTTGTGTGGTTATGTCTTTTGGATCCATTCGGACCATCCTTCGTGGTTCATCATCAAGATTAGATATGTGAAGAAGTCAGAAAATGATGTGTGATAAATAAAAGATATGGTAAGTATGGTAGTGTAAAGAGCCGACCGGTTTTGATGAAGGTGTGGTTTTAATTAATTTATAATTAATTTAATTTAATTACAATTTTTTTGTTTTAATTTAATTAAATTTTAATTTAATTTAATTTTAATTTAATATAATTTGATATAATTTATTTAATTTTAATTTAAATTTGATTTATAATTTAATTTAAATTTAATTTTAATTTTAATTTCATTTCATTTAATTTATTTTAATACTATAGTTAGGTTAACTAATGGATTAGATGAAGATTAAGTGAGTTTAATTTTGGCAAAAGATTTAAGGAGTGATTTAATTTTAATTTATATTTAATTTAATTTATTTGTTTTAAATTTAATTCAATTTCAATTAAAATTATAAATTTAATTTAATTAATTTAATTTTAATTACAATTCATTTTAATTAAATTTAATTTAATTTTAGTTTTAATTTAATTTAATTTAGTTTAATTTAATTTAATTTAATTTTTGTATTAGAGTTAGGTTGACTATTGGATTAAACGACATTGAATGAGTTTAATTTTACTAAAGTTTTTTAAGGAGTGAAACAGGAGGACCAAGAGGCAAAGGGGTCGGGATTGTCTAGGATATGGTGGAATCCCTTTTAGCCTGGGAATCCAATTATCACTTATTTTTCAACTGTCATCACAGTTTAGGTTATTGGGGTGTTTTCCTATTTCGATAGCTTCTCTAAATTTCCTATGGTGGTAATGCTCTATTTTGGCCACAACACAGGTGTTTTAAATGCAAATGTGATGATTGATTATACTAGAGTGCTCAACCAAAGCTAAGGTTTTGGAGCGATTATGTGTGATGTCAGCAACATTTTCTTAAATCCTAGTTAATATAGAACGACCGGTTTCACCAATGTATGCCTTGTCACATGAACAAGGGACCAAATAGACCCCTTTGTGGTGTTTAGGATCAATAGGATATTTTACTGATTTCAGACATCTGTTAATTGTTTTCGGTTTTTATGTTGTTCTTTTTTAAGATGTGTGAAATCTTATTAGTGGTGCTTAGAATGTAAGCATAATCATTCATGTGTTGTTTGTTTATGGGATTCTCAACTTTCTTGAAATCATTGATTCTTTGGTGTCTCTTGTATCCATTCTTTTCCAAAACATCCAAGCGGTGGTTCTTTTCTTGCTCAAAATTATCATGATCTGAAATACTTATCGCCCTTGTGGCTAGAGTGTTGAGCACCCCAAGTTTCTGAGCCGAATGGTGAGAGTTAGCATGCAGGGAATGTTCAGTGTGTGTTTTCTTACGATAGACCTGGTGAGATATTGTGCCATCTTGGTTTCTTTTGATTAGGATATCAAAATATAAAGTCCATTTAATTTTTCAAAATAAAATCTGATCCAATTAATTTCAGCGAGATAGATTAAAAAAATAAATAAATAAAACCAAGCTTGCTTATGAAAATATTTTCCAAACTTTGCATTCAATTTAATTTTTCATAATATTCTCAATATCTGCAATACAATTAATATTTGCCATCAATTTATTTTTTCAGAATATTTCCAAAATCTATAATCTAATTAATTTCAGTGAGAAAGATTACAAGGAGCCAAAAAAACCACAAATATTTTCCCAAATTTGCAGTTGATTTAATTCATTTTTCAAAATATTCTCAAACTAAAAAAACTTGTTCGTGAAAATATTTTAGAAAATCTGCAATTTATTTAATTTTCCAAAATATTTTCAAATTCTACAATAAATTAAGTAAATTTACCAAGAAAATAATAGAAATTCAAACAAAAATTTGGTAAAATTTGGCAAATTGTTTGAGAAATTTTGATGGCATTGAATGCATTTCCACTACACAACAAGATTTAAGAATACTATCATCATATTAAAAAAAAAAAAAAAAACAAACAAACCTAATTCTAACCAGTTTTACTTATAACTCTCCAACATCATTACACAGTAATATTTTTTTGAAAAAAAAAAAACACTAATTCTAACAAGTTTTCGCTCTCCAACATCATTACTCAGTAATATTTAAGGAATTGCAAGACTATATTAAAAGTTGGTTTAACATAATCTTTAAGTGGGGAGCCATAGCAGCTTTAACTTGCATAGATTTATTTGATTTTTCGAATTCGGATCGTAGTACAGCGCAATGGGATTGCCCATCTCATTCACAGCCAAAACACCTGGTTCATTTATTATAGTATCAATGATACACGTGGTGCCAATCTGGCCATCAGGGTCAACACGTGCCTCGCACATTGGAACTTTTCGTAATTGTGCAGGATAAGATTCAGCGCTGCCAAAAGGTTAGAGCTAACGGGTATACTATTGGGCATTAAATACCTGGGTACATGTGCTTCGGATAGCCCGATAATAGGCGCGGGATGACTAAATAAATAAAAAATCACCGCGCGCGTGTTATCGGGCTATTGGGGGCGCATGTAGCCGGGCATTTAATGCCCAATGGTATACCCGTTAGCTCTTGCCCTGCGAAAAACCCACCCACCTTCTATTGTACGAGTTGTCTTTAATGAGATATCAAGGAATAGAGAACCAGCAGTAAACCTCTTGTAATGTAAGTGATATTTATTGCACTGAGTAGTGTGGATGTGGTTTGGTGCCCATACATTTAATACTTTAACTTTTGAAAATGAGTCTATATAATTTAAAGTCTTTTATTGAGGTGGAAGAATTGAATTGATTGCTAAAAGTGGTTGAGATTTGATAAAAAAAATTCAAAAAATCTTGAAAATGTAGTGTTTGAATCATATTTTTGATGGTGAAAATAAATTTAGCACTATCAAAAATATTGAGCGGGCCTAAAATGAATTTTGACAGCGTTTATTTAGATTTACAAAAATCCTTACTAGATCAAAATTTCTATAACTTTAAAAAAATGCATAATTTTTAGACTAAAACTATAATTTAATTCTAGACCAAGTTAATTTAATTTTAGACAAAATTTTGCGGATGTGGTTTGGTGCACACAAATTTAATAATTTAATTTCTAATAAAACTATATAATTTAATTCCAGACAAAATTATGTATACCCCAACACAATAAAATTTCTTTCATTAAAGTGAAAAAAAAACAATAATTAATATTACCGTAGGAACTCCGATCCAGAAGGTGCCGTCGCTGTCATAGTGGATGTTATCAGGAAGTCAAGGGATATTGTAAGGGAGGTTGAGTGTCTTTAAAGTAAATATAAGTCAAGAGAGGTTGATGTCATAGTGGATGTTATCAGGAAGTCAAGGGAGATTGTAAGGGAGGTTGAGTGTCTTTAAAGTAAATATAAGTCAAGGGAGGTTGATGTCATAGTGGATGTTATAGGAAGTTAAGGGAGATTGTACGGGAGGTTGAGTGTCTTTAAAGTAAATATAAGTCAAGGGAGGTTGATGTTAGGGCACGCAGTAACTTTCTAATAGGCAGTGAAACTGATTCGATTTATTTCATTAGGTATGCTATTGTTATATACAAAGGGTGTGATTGCTCAGTTCATCTCCTGATGACTGTTCACATTCCTAATTTAACTATTTACATAAATTTATCCAATCGTGAGGATTAGGTATCAATAGTTGAGTGTCTTTTCATCCATGCCAGAACTTGACTAGTACTTAAGACTTCCATTAGGTTTAAATGGTTAAATGAATGGTAAATGTAAATGAAATGATGAAGACATGAATATGTTTATAATGGGAATAGGAGAAAACAATTTAAGTATAAGTTTTGAAGTGAAAGAATTTGGTTCAAAAGTAAACACATCTGTTTATGGAAAACAAAATAATGAAATATCAAAGATTATTGGTGAATGGTCTAATCATAAATAAATAAATAAAA
>APFE030756024.1:5401-50709 GCA_000404065.3 Pinus taeda
ATTGGAAACATTAAAATGAAACTGGCATTTAGGTAAAAGTCTTTGTTACCTTAAATGTCATCATATTGAATAAGGAGACCTTGCCACCAGAAGTAGACATCACACACGAATCATTCTTAGACAAAGATATACAAGCAGCGGCTTCTTCTGGAATTGTATCACCAATGTCATTATTCATAACAATCCCCCTAGCTGGCTGCCACATCTGTGGTGGAACACTCATTGTAGACTGTGGAACAAAATATTAACTGTTAGTTACGAGTAAATCATTACTGCATAAAATACAGCTGCAAATTATGTATCCAAAAGTATAACAAACAAATAAATAAATAAAACAAGCTAAAACAAAAAGGAAGTAAACAACAACTACTAAAAAACCCCACCTTTCTATATGGATTCCAGTCACTCCGTGACCATTTTCATAGCTTACGGAGAGCATTGGACGCCAGTGCTAAAACAGCAACACCGGAATTGGTGTATATCAGTCTTACTACCTGCAAGAAATAGCACATTACTTGTTTGAATCAATATCGACAGAAATGTAGCACAAAAAATTTAAGTATGTCAACCTTTAGTGTTTTCTGTAATAGAAAGATGATTGCATGCCTTGCTCACATGCATTGTGTCAGGCAACCTGAGAGACCTACACTGACTTGAATCGGTGATTCAGTCAATTTCCTGTTCTTGTTCGTCTATAACCTCATCTAGAAGCCTTGGTTTAACATCTGGGATCTGATTCAGTCAATTTCCCATTCTTGTTCATCTGTAACCTCATCTAGAAGCCTTAGCTTAACATCTGGGGTCCGACTGCTATATATACTACTTTGCACACATGTCTTGAATGTCAGATACCCATTCTTGTTCGTTTGTAACCTCATCTAGAAGCCTTGGTTTAACATTTGGGGTCCAACTACTGTATATACTACTCTACACGCATGTCTTGAGTGTCAGATAATTGTTAGAATCCATTGATCATATCATCCCATTCCTATAAAAGATATGCCAAGGTATGCCAAAATAATGACTAATAGAGCATTTGAAAGGGGAAAAGAACAAATATGTTATATGGAAACTTCAAAGCAACAATATCGAGGCTCTGGAGTGAAAGTTTAGAAAATGATAAGATAAAATAAACTAAATATGGCTAGACAAATATGCTAGATTCTAAAGAAATAAGTCTAGGGGAAAGTTCTTACAAAATTAGTCATTGACATTGCAGGTGGAATTCTCCCCGAACGTTCTACAGCACTGGGAAGGGAACTAGGAGCAGTGACTGCAGGAGGCATAACATTCACAATTGAAGTCTCCATAGTAAAAATGATCTAGTTAGAGTCAAAACTTTAACATTAATTAGCAGTGCATGTACAAAGAAAATGTGCATGGAAGAATCAATTTACCTTTGTTTCCATTTTCTCGGGTGGCACCCTCGTTCCCTCAAAGGATCTACTCTACAGCATGCCAATTAAGTGAAATCCCTCATCATTGGCTAAGATCCTTATGCCATTGTCAATCGTTGTGACTGCCAACAGGGAACCATCTTTACTGAAACAAAGGGAACCATCTTACTGAAACGAAGGTCGGGACTAGCCTCCAGCTTTTTGGAAATAACACAAGGATTATACAATGAGATGTGATCAAGAAAACTTAAAATAATGCGTCAAAACTTTTTTGGGTCAAAATCACTATCTCTCAAACTCTAAAAATAAACCATCCTCATCAACTTCTTACCAAACTAACCTCAACATCAATTGTTGCCAGGATACCGGAGTTATCCATGTCCCAAAACATTATTTGAAATTCATCACCAGCAGCCAAGGACCTATTCCTAGCTATATCAAATTGCACAACACCTGAGAAACCCTTCCTAAAACCATAATATATCCACTTGATTGTTCCCTCACTTTCATTCCACTCAACCAGTTACGAATCACCATTTTTAACTTGTTCCACAGGAGAAGATCCTAACAAAAATACAAATGATTATATACTTCAGAAAGGGCATAGTCTTGACAAAGCGAATATAGAAAATTGGAGAAAGTAAAACTCAGATCCACATGAAGACACTTTAAAAAACTAAACACCATTCCAAGTTGACATTTTACCTTGTTGCTTCAGCACTATAAGCCATTGTAGTGCACCATAGGCACGGAGCATTATAGTCCACCCTAGATCCTGCAAGATCATACAACCAGGCTTTGATCTTTCCATCAATAGTTGTAGAAAAAATAAACTGTATATGATCAAAGAATCATAATCTATCTATCCTTAGTGCAATAAACCATATCTCATATGGCCAAAATTCACAAGCCAAACATCAAACAAAAATAGGATATGCAATATGTAATGTAACTTCAAAACAACTAGAATTTGATATTACTCAACTGCAATGCACATAAATTGTTCAGGTCTTAAGAAACAAAGTACTTGAATATTTTCTTACTCGTGAGGACAAACAGAATATACAGGTCCTTCATGACATTCAAATGTGTACTGTTGTTGACCAATTATTGCATCCCACACCTACAAGCACAAACAGTTTTTTTTTCATATACAGATAAGTAAATGACAACTAGAATGAGTCTGGACACATATGATAAAGCAGATTACCTTGATGGTCTTATCAGCCCCACATGTAATTATGAATATCTGGGAGGAAGGTTGTGAAAAAGCAATACCATTCACACCACCAGCATGTGCATCATTCTGTATAAATTATATCAATGTTAATAAATTATACTATCAATACAAACTTACTTTTATAGACCTAGAAGAATGTACAGGTTGGCCTTTAAGCATGTACGCAAACCTCTAGATGTTGTCTCAAATCACCTTCCACATGTAAGAATATATGTGAACTATATGCTTGGAAAATGCAACTCCTATAACACATATGAGGTATTTCAATATCTGAATAGAGGGAGTAGCACACCATTTTATTGGTGCGCAACCAACAAAAAGGAGATCAGAGATATTTGTAGATGAAATTATTGCAAATCACTGGCATTGATGTATAAAGAAGGAAATGATATCAAAACATCTTATTCATAAACACAGAGTATAGATTAAGTTACCATGGACTGCAGATTACCTTGATGGTCTTATCATCCCCACATGTAATTATGCATATCTGGGAGGAAGGGTGTGAAAAAGCAATATCATTCACACCATCAGCATATGCATCAATCTGTATAAATTATATCAATGTTAATAAATTATACTATCAATACAAACTTACTTTTTATAGACCAACAAGAATGTACAGGTTGGCCTTTAAGCATGTAAGCAAACCTCTAGATGTTGTCTCAAATCGCCTGCCACAGGTAAGAATATATGTGAACTATATGCTAACCAGACATGTCAGTGTCTGAATAGAGGGAGTAGCACACCATTGTATTGGAGCGCAACCAACCAAAAGGAGATCAAAGGCATTTCTAGATAACATTATTGCAAATCACTCGCATTATTGTAGAAACAAGGAAGTGATATCAAAACATCTTATTAATAAATACAAAGTATAGATTAAGTTACCATGGACTACCCCATCTAGGCTCCAAATACAAAGATTCACTAATAAAGCGAGATCTTTCACAAGAGCAGCCTAAGAAAACATAACAAAACATGTAGAAGAGTTCACCTAAGGCGAGTGCTAATGATCAACTCCAATAAAGAACTCTAAATTCTTTTCAAAATCAATCCATACATGTACATTTTTCCAATTTAAATTACAGAACATCTATTGCATGGGAATCAAACCGAACGAAATTTCCCAAACCTTAAAGTTCCTATAAGCTAATCTTTCTTGAGATGCCACTTCCCAAATTGCAGTGTCACCAACATTATGTTCCTCTAAATTCTTTTCAAAATCAATTCATACATGTACATTTTTCCAATTTAAATTACAGAAAATCTATTGCATGGGAATCAAACCGAACGAAATTTCCCAAACCTTAAAGTTCCTATAAGCTAATCTTTCTTGAGATGCGACTTCCCAAATTGCATTGTCACCAACATTGTGTTCCAATCCAACTGATCGATAAAGCCAGCAATCCAAATTTGAACCACTAGCCAGTGTGAACATAGTTATAAAGATAAAAGGTACATCTTCCAAATTAAGATAAGGAATTTGTTTAAATGAAGAATTCTATTGAATGGAATTTGAAATCACCTAGCAGAATTGTTTGCTGCAGAGGATGGAAATCCATACTCATAACATTTGAACCCTGATTGAGAGTATTTGCTTTGTTCGAAAATGAAGAGGGCGATATGTAACAATGCCAACTAATGAATAACAATGTGATACCTGACAACATTAAACATTCCCATCTACTCAAAGATGCAAGGCCTTGTTAATTTTCTTTGATCATATAATATTTATTCAAGTGGACCAAGGTTATAATGTTGAGCTCAATAAATCAGAAAATTACTTTGTATTAATAGGAGATGGAAAAGTATCAATTACTAATTATGATTGGTGTTCAATGCTAGATGATTGAACTTAATTGCTTTCCCTAAGATTATTGAAATTAAATGCTTGCTTAGGGCATCTGACCACTCATAACAAGACACGGGCAATAAATTGACTAGTTTTGATGATCATGGCTGATTGAACTGAAATTGCTTGCCCTAAGATGATTGAAATTAAATGCTTGCTTAGGGCATCTGACCACTCATAACAAGAGACGGACAATAAATTGACTAGTTTGGATGATCATGGCCATTGTGAAGGATGAGGCCTTCACCCAAGATGTTTTCCACGTATCACACACTCTAACTATTATGACTTGTAGAAGATATTGATACTAACAATACTCATGTTCCTGAACATACAATCACTCTATGAGAAATTTAGATACGTGGGATTTAATAGAACATTTATACTTTAAGAAGATAAGATTAATATTTTGACCTTAATATAAGTTGTAGCATTAACATTATATCTTATTTGGAAGAGTTGGTATCCTGGTATCAATATTGAGTTTTAGCTATTAAGAGGAATAGAATACGAACTCAAGGAAAAATCTTCGAGTATCTTTAACTTTGATAAGGGATGGCCCTATATCAACATGTATTTTCTAATCTTTCCTTAGCTCTTTTCTCTTTCCTTTTTATCTTGCTAGTCTCTATTAGAAAATTCTAAATGAATAAAGGGCCACTTCCCACCAACAATGTTGTGGAAGATTTATGGGTCTACTAGTTTTCCATGTATCACACTCAACGAAATATCTTCAAGCATCTTTAAACTTTGATAAGGGATGACTGTATATCAACATGTATTTGCTAATCTTACCCTTTAGCTCTTTTCTCTTTCCTTTTTTCTTTCTAATTTATCTTGCTAGGTTGTATTAGAAATTTTCCTTTGATTCTACATGAATAAAGGGCCACTTCCCACCAACAATTTTGTGGAAGATTTATGGATCTCCTTGGATGCTATTATAGAGTACTAAAAGAGAATTTAATAAGTTGAAAGACGCCATTAAAAAAAATCGACATTGAATATGATCGACTTCGCTAAAACTCAATAGTTGAAGAGAATGCAGCAACTCTTAGCATCCACCACCAATTGCTGACAAATTAAATCAAGCATTAAATATACGGACAAGAGGATGGAAAGGGTGAAGCAAAATGTTGAAACACAATTGGATCCTCCCAAGACTGCAGTTGCAAAACCAATACCGGTCATTTGGCAAGTACAAGCTCGCCATTGTTTTGAGACAAACCAATATTCAACCTTTAATTTAAACTCGAGTAAGGTAAAAAAGCAAAGCTGGAAAAATCAAAGTTGACTAGAAGTTTTTCAGCATTTTGGTCTCATTTTTGTATGAAGCTATAATATGGAAGCTCTCAACGAGGAGTTTCCAAAAAGAGTTCATTTCTGTTTGAAGTATTTAACATCACTTATGTCCAATATGTTTATTAGATTTGATCTGTTGTAACAAAAATTGAGAGGGTAAAATTTATCCACGATGGAATTTACCCTTCTCATGGTTACGCGCAAGATAAGCCTCTCATTAGTTCTGGGGGTGGACTATTATCCTCTCATTAGTTCTGGTAGACTATTATCCAATTGCAGGCAGTTAAATGCCAAGAGATACAACAGGCACCATAGAGAGATTCTCATAATCTGATCCATGTGGAGGTAAGCATAAGAGAAGGCCCTAAACATTCACATGTTTTTTTTGAAAAAGTTACGATTGCTTCTATCCACATCAAAGCTCTAGATGGACTCGGTCTTGAAGTTAATTAAGAAATCCAAGCAGAAAGATGTTACAGCCAAGGAGATCAAAGAATTGTTGTTGCAAACAATCAATATGGATTGTAGTAAATATAACTTACTACAAACCAACAAATGCCTTTTATTATTTCAATCAGGACTCAGAATTTAAACTAGAATACAATAAATTCCCATTGTGGGAAGCCTCTATCTAGAGACCTTTTGATACAGAAGATCAAACAAACTTTCTCTGAGAACTTGTGAAGGTTATCTGAGACAGCCTTGAAGCTATCCACATAGCAAATTGTTTGTAGTATTTCAGTATAGTCATGTCACAGTAATTTGAATTAATAATCTTCTATGTAACCGAAATTTTGGTAGTTTGTTTAAGAGATTCATAGTGAGGAGACAACTTTTTATTGCAATGCCTCTCTATACAAATAAATCCTTACCAAACCCAACTCTATGACTACTATTGATGCTTATGTTTAATGGATGGTTCTCGATACCTTCTAGGTGATGTTAGGGCTTCCTTCAGTTTCTCATCACACATCAAAGGGAAAGGCTTACTAGTCTCGACCTAGAACTTCTGGGAGAGACATCTATTGCTTCAACAACTTCTTATTTAGATAGTGGATTTGTGTACATAAGGTCGAGCTATTGAGATTTATAACTTATTAAATTGCACCAGGAGCTAGATGTCTCAAGCACACACGTAGAAGTTTTGGAAAGATATGAAAATATCGATCGAATAACAAGATTTTGTATTTTAGAAGAAAGTCAAGCATAAGGTCAAATTTTTACCTGTTATGGAGGCATTTAAAGAGGGTTTTCTCTCATAGTCTGCAATGATTAGCAAGCATCAACAGAGCTTTAGGGCAAAAAGGATATTTGGTCATATTTGATAGTACCCGCTAGATTTTCTATTATTATAGTCACAATATTACTCGAATTCTTTTGACCATTACAAGGGATAATATTGTCTATTTGAAAATTGGAGAAACATTTGGCCATTGAGTTTGATATAAATCATATTGGTGATGATCCTCTGTATATTTGATGGGCATATATTTAACTTTATATTTGATATGAGCATAGAGAGATTATTTGATGAGAAAAAGATTCCATTGGGTATGAAAGCTATCAGTCTTCGCACTTCTCGATCTGGGAATTCAATGCATATGAAAGATCAAAGCCCAGCTATGATGAAATGCGAGGAAGGATCCCTGCAGCTACAATTGTATCTCCGCAAAAGAACATGTAGTTGATGTATTGATGAAGTATGAGACTAGCTAAGGATTTTGGTTGTCTCCCTGGTTGAGAGGGAGTAAGTATTTCCTTTCTGATTGAGAGGGAGTGATGAGCACCATATTCTCCATGTGTCATGCACTAGGCCATGAAGAAAAAATGAAGAAGAAGTGATCGTGAGTGAGACATAAGATCATATCACTCTCCACTGAAAAAAGTCAATCCTTGATCCCATATCAAGTTGTTGGACACCATGCATCCTAGTCATAGGGTGTATGACAGTACATGATGCGTCCATCGATAGTGCTATGGTCCCTAACCATCTTTTCCCAACTCATTGGCCAGATGAGAGGTACTTCCCATGAGTCCCGGACTCTATGGGTAGGATGTGTGTCGGGGCATCAACAGAAGAAGGTGAACCACTCATCTTGCTTATATACCATAGGAGAAGGTGAACCACTCATCCTATGCATATGTCAATCATAGGGGAAGGTGAACCAGTCACCCTACATGCATGTGTCCGGGTAGGGGCAGGTGAACCACTTGCCCTACACACATGTCAACCATAATCGGGTATCACAGGGGAAGGTGAACCACTCACCCTGTATCCAACACACCACTAGGGTAAGGTGAACCACTCACCTTATGGTTGCTCATAGCTCCAAGAAGTACACCACACCCCCAGGAGCTCCTAGAGCTCTATGTCCAACTCATACGAGACGCTCACAGGAGGGTCGTTCTACGAATCCAAGTCTCTCTCAGAAGGTTAAGAATTTGACTTTCCCCAAAGGATTTGTGAGAATGTCTGCAACTTGCTCATCTGTCCTGATGTGATGGAACCTAACTGCTCCCCGTTGTACCATATCCCAGATAAAGTGGTACATGATATCAATGTGCTTGGAGCGGTCAAGGAACACGAGATTCTCTGATAGACAAATACCACTCTGGTTGTCACAGAAGATCAAGGTGGTATCCAGCACGTGCTCAAATAACTCACTGAAGAGCTTCCTCAACCAGAGTGCTTCACAACAGGCCATACTTGCAACAATGTACTCGGCCTCGGCGGTGCTTAATGCAACCAATTTTTGCTTCCTACTCATCCAAGATATAGAAGCAGTATCCAGACATGCTCTTATGATCCACCACACTGCCAGCCCAGTCAACATATGTATATCCATGTAGCCTCAAATTCCCAGCAGTGTATCTCAGTCCATAGTGGATTGTGCCCCGGAGATATCTCAAGATATTTTTGGTAGCAACCCAATGAATGTGATGAGGCTCGACCATATATTGACTCAACGTGTTCACAGCGAAGCATATGTCAGGACAGGAGTTGACCAAAAACATCAAGGCCCCACAAGTTAGCGGTACTCAGTAGGGTTTGTCAATCCGGGCCTAGTAGCACTTCCACATAGCTTCTTAAAGTTGAGTTCCATTGGAGTAGTCACGGACTTGCATTCCACCATCCCACATCTCTCAAGTAGCTTCACAATATATTTTCCTTGAGAAAAGAAAATCTCACTTGGCTTTTGACAGACCCTCCAACCCTTGGAAATAATGCATCAGTCCTAGGTCCTTCATCTCGAACTGGGAAGCCAACTCCCTCTTGCATTGATGAATGAGAGGGTCATCACATGTCAGAAAGAGATCATCCACATAAAGGACAAATATGAGAATGAGAGGTCTGTCCTTTTCAACATTGAATTATAGATTTGGGTCAACATCGCTTTTTGTAAATCCTAGCTTTATAAGATAGTTATCGATCCTCTCATACCAAGCCCTAGGGACTTACATCAACCCATAGAGGGATTTCTTTAACCTGCATACATGTGTCTCATGATCTTGAACCTCGAACCCCTTGAGTTGTTCCGCGTATACTTCCTCATTAAGCGAACAATGCAAGAAGGCATTTTTCACATCCATCTAGTGTAGTTTCCATCCTTGCGAGGCAGCAAGCACTATGATCGAACGGGCGGAAACAGGTGCAAATATCTCATCGTAGTCTACTCCTTCCTTATGAGAGAAGCCTCGAGCTACAAATATAGCCTTGAATTTCTCAGCACTCCCATCAGCTCCAGTTTGATCTTGTAGAGCCATTTCAAAGTGAACACTGACTTGTCCTTGGGTCTAGGAACCACATCCCAGACATCATTCTTCATGATTGACTCAAATTCCTCGTTCATCACATCCTTCCAAACCTGTTGCTTCACGGCTTCTTCGAATGTACAAGGCTCAGACTGTAAAATGGTACTCATGGCAGCGAAGTTTCAATGTAGCCCACAAACGTTTCTTTCTTCACAGATACATCTTGTTTGTTTCTTTTCTCTTTCGGCACATGAAAATATACGGGACAACCAAAAATTCTAAAATGAGAAACATTATGTTTCTTACCGATGAAAACTTCTTCGGGTGTCTTGAAGTCCAAAGCTTGATGTGGGCATTGATTTTGGACATACACAGCGGTGTTGGTAGTTTCTCCCCATAAGAACTTCGAAAGACCTTGATCATGTAGCATGGCACGGGTGGCTTCTATGATAGTACAATTCTTCTTTTCAGCAACACCATTTTGTTCAGGAGCATATGTGGTAGTGGTCTCCCTCTTAATTCCAACTTCTCTACAATAGTCTTTGAATTCATTTGACTCATATGCAGTACCATTATCGGTCCGCAATATTTTGATCTTCTTCCCTGTTTGATTCTCAACCAAGTCTTTGAAAGAGCGGAACCACTTGAATACTTCATCCTTCTTTAAGAAATAGATCCATGTTTTGCGAGAGAAGTCATCCACAAAAATAGCATAATAGAAATATCCACCCAAAGATGTCACAGGCAACATACATGATAGATCAAAATGGACCAATTGAAGAATATCAGTGGTTTGAGTCTCACTTGAGGGGAATGGTCCCCTTGTATGTTTTCCAACTTCACATCCCTGACAAACAACTTCATGATTTAAGTTGAATTCGGGCATCCTTGTGACCATCATCCTTACATCAGGTAAATCTTTGAAATTAAGATAAGCAAATATACAGTGCCATAATTCGGATTGAAGAGAAGTATCACAAGTCATTGCTCCCAACGGACTTCCTCCAACCTGATAGAGACCTTCAACCCTGAATCCAAGAGTGAATGCATCTCTTAGGTTCCTTTGCCAAACACGAACCTTCTCATTGATGAATGTCACCTTAAAACCTTTGTCTTCCATCGCAGAAATAGAAACTGTGTTCTTTTCAGATCAGGTACATTTAGCACTTCTTGTAAGTGGAGGGTTTGACCTTGATTTAAATGAAGAGTAACAATCCTAATCCCTTTCACAGGATAAGTAGCATTATCCCCAAGTATAATCTCCATGTTTGTCTTATTTTCAACCAAGTTTGAGAGAGCTCTTTGTACCAAGTAAAGTGCCTTGAGGCACCATTATCAATCAACCAATGGTCCAATGTATCCAGAGGAGAGGCGGTGGAGAGGGCAGAAATAAGATAAAATTATTTTTGCTTTACAACATTAACTTCTTCATACCTGGTGTTTCTCGATTTCTTGGGACGATGACCATTTGCATTTCGAGTAGAGGGAGCATTCCTCTTTCCTTTGTTGTTGAACCTGTTGTTCCTTTGATTGTCATTTCCCTTGAAGTTGTTGTTATTGTTGTCATCTCTCTTGGAGTATCTTTCTTACAAGGACACTCTCTAGCGAAGTGGCCAAACCTGTTGCAATTGAAGCACCTTCTTTTCCTTCTTTGAATCTCAGCTTGAACCCTTGTCCTTGATTCCTTGGACCAGCATAGTTCCTTCTCTTAGAATGAGCGAAGAAGGCAGTAGGATTGTTTCCATTTGAGGGCTTGTCTCTTTCCATCATCCTTATTTCTTCTTGAATGCATCTGGCCAATAGTTCATCAAATCCCGAAATATTGTCATTGTTGAGGATGGTAGTGTTGAACACATCCCAATATCTTGTAAGGCCCCCAAGTGCAATAAGAGAGAGCTCTCTATCACCAGCAACTTCACCAATAAATAGGAGATCATTCTTGATCTCGGTAATCCTCATGAAGTAGGATTGGATGGGTTCTCCTCTATCCATCTTAATATCTTTCAGCTTGTTCTTGAGAACAAGAATTTTATTTAGCATTGTTTACTTTGAACATCCCAACCAACTTTTAATGCATCTCCTTACATGTTTCCAAATTAGAAATATAGGTAACCAAAGGCTTATGAATGGAATAAACAATAATCTTCTTAGCTTTAACCTCGCCTTTCTTGTACTTGGTTTGTGCAGCAGCAGATGCATTTGAAGGAGGCTCTACTATTCTTCCTTTTACCTAATCCATGGCATCATTTTCTTCTAATGTCAAATCCAAAGTCTTCTTCCATGCATGATAGTTAAATTTGTCTTTAAGCTTGTCCTCAGATTTGAAGAAAGATGTATTCATCATTGGGACTAGTTCCAAGTCCTCGTCCAACAGTGTCCCTTAGTGATTGCTCTGCTTCACTCTTGCTTGGGCTTTGTCTTCACCTGAGTTCTAATACCATGTTAATTTTAGATAACAATGGTATGTTCTATGCTTTAGCACAATTTACTTCAATATTTCTTATCAACCCAATGACAATTTCCAATTATCTTCATAACGAATCACATTAACTTATACACATTGATAGTAAATGCAGTTAAAACATAAAAACATATGCAGAAGACAAGCCAAGAGAAGAGAACAGAAGATGTGGCAAATGCCAGGGATAAACACCAATGTGGGGAAACCATTTGATCAAATCTTCTATTATTCTTCAATAGTTCAGCAGAGAGAGAGAGTACAAATATTAGAAATACATGCCCAAAACAAATCTGCCAAATCAACAGTCAAATCAGTAGTCAATGCAACCCTAACCAGAAAGCCAGTGGTGGTCAAAGTTGCCCCAAAATGTCCTCCAATCAGCTCAGTCAACAGCAAAAGAATGTGGCCTGCCAAGGAAATCAAAGTCAACCCAGTCCCATCACCTCGAAATCCATGCCAAATAATGCGGCCTAGAAATCAAATTTTTGCCCCCAAACAAAAGTCATTGCTAGTCAAATACTCCAAGTCAATGTTGGTCAGCGCATGCCCTAGTCCTAAAATTTTCAGCATCCAAAACTAGTCCATAAATTTTCTTCCTTCCACAAGTGCGAAGAAGAGAACCTCCAAGTTGTATGAACCAATCAAGAGAGGAGAGAGAAGATGTTGTGATGAGATGAGTGATGTCCAAATCAAAGAAGGGTCACTCTTATTTATACAATTCGTTGAGGGTGAGGAGACACATCCATTGGGCTTCATAAGCCTACATTTCACTGAGGCTGACCTTGACAATTTGTCCATGAGAAAGAATAAATTCAAAAGTCCATTTCTACGTGTTACAATGGGATGATCTTTATATAAAAATTATACCTCTCGAAAAGAGGAATCCAATGCGATAATCATCTCCATTATATGAGTTGTCCTAAGGTGGAATTTGGCCCTAGTTGCCAATTTTAACACAAAATGATAAATCATTGTGCAAAGAACAAATAGTCAATGTATTAAACGACAAAAGTATCTTATAGGAGAAAAGCATGTCTTACCCATCTTTTGTACAATGTTTATAGAATGTTTAGTGCATAGATAAAACATATAATAAATTGAATAGCAAACAAATGGAGCCACAAATTAGCAAAAGGTATTTTTAACTGAAGTGAAGTGCATTATATATAGGTATCTTGAATCACCTTCATTTATGAACAATAATCTGCATTTTCCATGCTTGCTTCCTTCATTTCCGTTTCCACATCCACCAAACAAAACGAAGACCAAAGTACAAAAAATGTGAACAAAAAAAAAGGAAAACAAATACAACTCACCCAAAAAACGAAATCAAGACCAAACTACAAAAAAAAATTAAAAAAAAAAACAAAACAAGTACAACAAAAAGAATGGTCATGCTCAAACTCAACAAAACATGTAAACAAGAACAAAAAAAAAAAATTATGAACATCCCCCCCCTGCACAGCAGCTCTCCTATAGTGTGGTCTCCTTCGTTGAAAGGAAAAAATGTGGGTTGGAAAAGGTTAAAACACACACACAGTTAGTAATGGTAAGAATATTTCAAAACCAATAACTATTCATAATAAGAAACACACCTCCCCAAGTATTTGTTTAATAACGATGGACAATCTTTTGTATTCCACTTGCTTGTGCTCATCAGAACAAGGCATCTACAACAGATAGAAAATAAGATATTACAATCATTGTATAAGTTAAATTGGAGAGTTAAATGCAGTAATTAGTCATAAAAAGAAACACATTTCTTTGAGATTGTTATATAAAAGGAGAGTCCATTTTGTATTGCACATATTCATGATCCTTGGAAAAGGCCATCTGCAATAAATACACAAAAAATTATTATATTTCTAAAATATATTAAACTAGAGAGTTTCAATTCATGAACTTGTCACGCAACTTAGTCCAAGTCTACTTATATTCCATGCTATACCTCAAGAAAATATAGATTTTCTAAACTAGATGTACTTCTACTAGAGATAATACAAACAATGTTTTCATAAGAGGTAATCCTTTTAAGAAAATGAAAATATGACTCACTCATCCTCTATGTTGCATTTGCATTGCCTAAGGTATCTTCTCCACTTGACCATCCCAGACACTACAATTGTAGTCACTCACTGCACAAATAAATATTATATATGAGATCATGAATAAACCAAGAGAGAAATTAAATAATATACACTATATTTGTAATCACTCAAGGCACAAAGAAATATTATATATGAGATCATGAATAAACAATGAGAGAAATTGAATAACAATTATACAAAGCAATGAATTAACCATACACATACTTGCTCACCCTCGATTATGTTATAGCAGCAACAAGCATGACCAATAAGCTCTAAAAATGTGAACCCCGGTGTAACTTCTCCCTTTATTTTGTATCAAAGTTCTCGGAAAATCTCAAACCTCACACCCATTACCAAGATCACACTACCCTGAAGACATGACAAAAGGATAAATCGTTGCATAAACAACAAATACTTTAGTGTCTTAAACCACAATATTATTATGTAGGAAAAAATTATGGCTCACCAAATGTCCCCGCTGCTTTTGCTTTTGTAGAACGTCTAGGGTATCTTCACCGCCCGACCTTAATGGACTACACAAAGCATATCAATATATATGAGTATGAGACCACATATAAAACATATGATAAATTGCAAAACAATTAAAAGGTGTCACAAATGAGCAAAAGATAATTGTGAGTAAAGTGCATTGTGTATAGTTAAGGTGATTCACCTTTATTTATGAATGATAACCTCCATCTTGTCACTTTCATTTTCCTTCCCTGCTCCCTTCCTTTCTTTTTGAACATCCAACAAACAAAACCAAATACCAAACTACAAGAAATGAGAAAAAAAATTACAAAACAAAGGAAAATGAGTACATAGCATGGTCATGTTCAAACTCAACAATAACAAAACATGTAGGAAACAACAAATAAAAAATCATGAACTTCCTCTTTGCACATTATCTCTATTGCGGTGTCCTCTCCTCCTCTCCTCAACTGAAAGGGAAATAAAGTAGGGTGAAAAAGTTAAAATATAAACACAGTAATTGGTATAAAAAAATTCAAAACCAATAGTTATTCATAATAGGAAACATACCTCCTCTAGGGTTTGTTATATAATGATAGAAACTCCATTCTATATTCCACTTATGCATACTCAACAGAACAAGCTATCTACAATAGATACATAATCAAGATATTAGAATCATTATACATGTTAAACAGGACGGTTGAATGTAATAATCAATCATAATATGAAACATTCTATTAACCATCTGCAATAGATACACAATAAAATATTAAAATTCTAATAAAAGTTAAACTGTAGAGTTGAAGGTATGAACTTGCCATCCAACTTAATTCCAACCCATTTATATTCCAAGATATATCTAAAAATATATAAATCTTCTAAACAAGATGAAATCCTACTAGGAATAAGGAAATCAATGTTATCATAAGAAATTATTCTTTTTGTGAGAGGGATCTAAACATATTTAAACATATTGAACACCCAAAATCCAAGAGGCCACAAGGCTAAAAGGAGAAAATGTCAAGAAAATGAATAATAATAACACTATTTTGTTGGAAAACAACATGACTCACCCATTCTCTGCATTGCATCTACAATGCCAAGGGCATCTTCTCCACTCAACCCTCTCAAACAACACAATTATAATCACACACTGAACAAAGTAATATTATATATGATATCACAAATAAACCACAAGAGCTTAAATAACATACATATAGAGCAATGGATTAACCATAAACATACCTACCCTCCCTTGGCTAATATTATAGTTGTGACAATCATGAACACTAAGCCCTAAGAAAGTAAATCCTAGTATAACTTTTCCATTTATTTCATATCAAAGTTCTGGAAAAGGTCTTGAACATCACACCCATGAACAAGAACATAATATCTTGAAACCATGACAAAATGATAAATCATTGTGCAAACAACAAAATATTTTAGCTATTAAGGACAAAAGTATTTTGTAGGAAAAAAGTATGTCTCACCCATCCTTTGTGCCACGTTCGTAGAATGTTTAGTACATCTTCACCACTTTACCTTTGTAGATTATACAATTGTAGTTCTTCACTACATAAAGAAAATATATATAGTTGATTATGAGAGCATCAGTAAAACATATAATAAATTGAATAGCAAACAAATGAAGCCACAAATTAGCAAAATATTCTTTTAACCGAAGTGCATTGCATATACGTATGTTGACTCACCTTTATTTATGATTCATAAACAATAATTCACATTTTCCTTGTCTGCTTGATTTTTATTTCCACACCCAACAAACAAAACCAAAACCAAAGTTCTGGAAAAAATCTCGAATCTCGCACCCATGAACAAAATCATACTATCTTGAAATCATGACAAAATGATAAATCATTGTGCAAACAACAAAATATTTCAGCATATTAAAGGACAAAATTATTTTGTAGGAATAAAGTACATCTCACAATCTCACACCCATGAACAATATCATACTATCTCGAAACCATGACAAAATGATAAATCATTATGCAAACAACAAAATATTTCAACATATTAAAGGACAAAAGTATTTTGTAGGAATAAAGTATATCTCACCCATCCTTTGTGCCACGTGTGTAGAATGTTTAGTGCATCTTCACCACTTCACTTTTGTAAACTATACAATTGTAGTTCTTCACTACATAAAAAAGATATATATAGTTGATTATGACAGCATCGATAAAACATATAATAAATTGAATAGCAAACAAATGAACTCACAAATTAGCAAAAGATTCTTTTAATTGAAGTGCATTGCATATAGGTATGTTGACTCACCTTAATTTATGAACAATAATCTCCATTTTCCTTGTCTGCTTCATTTCGGTTTGCACACCCAACAAACAAAACCAAGACCAACGTACAAAAAAATGTAAAAAAAAAAAAGGAAAACGAGTACAACACCCAAAAATACAAAACCTAAACCAAACTACCAAAAAAACAAGGAAAAAAATTAAAACAAAGGAAAACAAGTACAACACAAATCATGGCCATGCTCGAACTCAACAAAACATGCAAACAAGAACAACGGAAAAATTGCAAACAACCCCTTTGCACATCATCTCTCCTATAATGTGCTCTCCACCGCTGAAAGGAAAAAGAGTGGGTTGAAAAATGTTAAAATGCACAGTTAGTAATGTAATCATGTTTAAAAACCAATAATTATACATAATAGGAAATGCACATTCCCTACAGTTTCTTTTATAACGATGGACGGCCTCTTTTGTATTCCATTTAATAGTGCTCATCACAACAAGCCATCTAAAACAGATAGAAAATAAAATATTACAATCATTATACATTATATAAGTTAAATGGAGAGTTGAATGCAATAATTAATCATAATAACAATTACACCTTTCTTTGACATTGTTATATAAAAAGGGAGATCCCATTTTGTATTGCACGAATTCATGCCCGTTAGAACAAGCCATCTACAATAGATACACAAAAAAATATTAGATTTCTAAAATACTTTAAACTAGAGAGAATTTGAATTCATGAACTTGTCATGCAACTTAATCGGAGTCTAGTTATCTTTGATGCTATACCTCAATAAAATATAGATTTTCTAAACTAGATGTACTTCTACTAGGAATAATACAATTTTTTAATAAGAGGTAATCTTTTTAAGGAAATGAAAACAACATGACTCACCCATCCCTTATGTTGCATCCACATTGCCTAAGGTATCTTCTCCACTAAACCATCCCAAACACTACAATTGTAGTCACTCACTACACAAATCAATATTATGTATGAGATCATGAATAAACCATGAGGGAAATTAAATATTATGCACTATATATGTAGTCACTCACGGCACAAAGTAATATTATATATGAGATCATAAATAAACCAGGAGAGAAACTGAATAGTAATTATAGAGTGATGAATTAACCATACACATACTTGGTGCCCTTGGTTAACATTATCAAGCATGAACAATAAGCTCTAAAAATGTGCAACCAACTATAACTTTTCCCTTTATTATGTATCAAAGTTCTTGGAAAATCTCAAACCTCACACCCATTAACAAGATCATACTACCTTGAAGCCATGACAAAAGGATAAATCGTTGCATAAACAACAAATATTTCATTGGCTTCAAGCATAATATTATCATACAAGAAAAAATTATGGCTCACCAATTGTTCGTGTTGCTTTTGTCGAATGTCTAGGGTATCTTCACCACTTGACCTTCATGGACTACATAATTCCAGTCACTTGCTACACAAAGCAAATGAATATAGTTTAGTATGAGAACACATATAAAACATATGATAACTTGAAAGGCAAGTAAATGGTGTCACAAATGAGGAAAAGATCATAGTGAGTGAAGTGCAGTGCATATATTTAAGGGATTCACCTTCATTTATGAATGATAACCTCCATCTCTCCACTTCAATTCACTCCATTCTATATTCCACTTACTTGTACTCAACAGAACAAACCATCTACAATACATACATAATAAAGATATTAGAATCATTATACATGTTAAACTAGAGGGTTGAATGTAATAATCAATCATCATATGAAACATTCTTGTCTTCAAGTTCTGTTATATAAAGGGGGATATAATCCATTATGTACTTCACGTATTTGTGCCCACTGGAATTAACCATTTGCAATGTATGCACAATACAATATTAAAACTCTGTGAAACTTGAGAGTTGAAGGCATGAACTTGTCATCCAACTTAATTCCAGCCCATTTATATTCCACGCTATATCTAAAAATATATAAATCTTCTAAACAAGGTGTAATCCTACTAGGAATAAGGAAACCAATGTTATCATTAGAGATGATTCTTTTTGTGAGAGGGATCTAAACATATTGAACACCCAAAATCCAAGGGGCCACAAGGCTGAAAGGAAAAAATGTCGAGCAAATGAATAATAATAACACTATGTTGTTGGAAAACAACATGACTCACCCATCCTCTGCATTGCATCTACAATGCAAAATGCATCTTCTCCACTCAACCCTCCCAAACAGTGAAATTGTAGTCACACACTCCACAAAGTAATATTATATATGATATTACGAATAAACCACAAGATCTTAAATAACATACACATAGAGCGATCAATTAACCATAAACATACCTGCCCTCCCTTGACTAACATTATAGTTGTGACAATTATGAACAATAAGCCCTGAACATGTAAATCCCAGTATAACATTTCTATTTGTTTCATATCAAATTTCTGGAAAAAGTCTTGGACCTCCACCCATGAACAAAATTATACTACCTCGAAACCATGACAAAATGATAAATCATTGTGCAAACAACAAAATATTTCAGCGATTAAGCACAAAAGTATTTTGTGGGAAAAAAGTATGTCTCACCCATCCTTTCTGCCACGTTCGTAGAATGTTTAGTGCATCTTCACTACTTTACCTTTGTAGATTATACAATTGTAGTTCTTCACTACATAAAGAAGATATATATAGTTGATTATGAAAGCATTGGTAAAACATATAATAAAATGAATAGCAAACAAATGAAGCCACAAATTAGCAAAAGATTCTCTTAACTGAAGTGCATTGCATATAGGTATGTTGACTCACCTTCATTTATGATTCATGAACAATAACCTACATTTTCCTTGTCTACTTCATTTTCGTTTCCACACCCAACAAACAAAAGCAAGACCAAAGTTCTCGAAGAAGTCTCGAATCTCACACCCATTAACAAGATCATACTATTTTGAAACCATGACAAAATGACAAATCATTGTTTAAACAACAAAATATTTCAGCATATTAAAGGAGAAAAGTATTTTGTAGGAATAAAGTACCTCTCGCCCATCCTTTGTGCCACATTTGGAGAATGTTTAGTGCATCTTCACCACTTCACTTTTGTAGACTATACAATTATAGTTCTTCACTACATAAAGAAGATATATATAGTTTATTATGACAGCATCGATAAAACTAATAATAAATTGAATAGCAAACAAATGAACCCACAAATTAACAAAATCTTCTTTTAACTCAAATGCATTC
Source organism: Pinus taeda (assembly GCA_000404065.3). Lineage (NCBI taxonomy): Eukaryota > Viridiplantae > Streptophyta > Pinopsida > Pinales > Pinaceae > Pinus > Pinus taeda. Next base: position 25,509 of record APFE030756024.1, read on the forward strand.
CATATAGGTATGTTGACTCACCTTTCATTTATGAACAATAATCTCCATTTTCCTTGTCTTCTCCATTTTCGTTTCCACACTCAACAAACAAAATCAACACCAAATTAAAAAAAATGTGAAAAAAAAAGGAAAACGAGTACAACACAACCAGAAAAAACGAAACCTTAACAAAACTACAAAAAACAAGAAAAAAAAATCAAAACAAAGGAAAACAAGTAAAACACAAAGCATGGCCATGCTCAAACTCAACAAAACATGCAAACAAGAACAAAGGAAAAATTGCAAACATCCCCTTTGCACATCATCTCCCCTACAATGTGCTCTCTGCGGCTGAAAAGAAAAAAATTGGGCTGGAAAAGGTTAAAATGCATAGAATTAGTAATCTAAGCATGTTTAAAAACCAATAATTATACATAATAGGAAATGCACCTCCCCTAGAGTTTGTTTTATAATGACGGACACTTTCTTTTGTATTCCATTTATTAGTGCTCATCACAACAAGCCATCTAAAACAGATAGAAAATATTACAATCATTATAGAAGTTAAATGGACAGTTGAATGCATTATTAATCATAATAACAAATACACCTTTCTTTGACATTGTTATATAAAAGGGGAGATCCCATTTTGTACTTCACGAATTCATGCCCGCTAGAACAAGCCATCTGCAATAGATACACAAAAAAAATATTAGATTTCTAAAATACGTTAAACTAGAGAGAGTTTGAATTCATGAACTTGTCATGCAACTTAGTCTTAGTCTAGTTATCTTCGATGTTATACGTCAAGAAAATATAGATTTTCTAAACTAAATGTACTTCTACTAGGAATAATACTATGTTCTAATAAAGAGGTAATCTTTTTGAGAAAATGAAAACAACATGACTCACCCATCCCCTATGTTGCATCCACATTGCCAAAGATATCTTCTCCACTAAACCATCCCAAACACTACAACTGTAGTCACTCACTACACAAATCAATATTATATATGAGATCACGAATAAACCATGAGGGAAATTAAATATTAAGCACTATATATGTAGTCACTCACGGCACAAAGTAATATTATATAGGAGATCATAAATAAACCACAAGAGAAACTGAATAACAATTATATAGAACAATGAATTAACCATACACATACTTGCTTGCCCTTGGTTAACATTATGGTACCAACAAACCTAAACAATAAGCTCTAAAAATGTGAAACCAACTATAGCTTTTCCCTTTATTCTGTATCAAAGTTCTTGGAAAAGCTCAAACCTCACACCCACTAACAAGATCATACTACCCTGAAGCCATCACAAAAGGATAAATTGTTGCATAAACAACAAATATTTCAGTGGCTTAAAGCATAATATTATCATACAAGAAAAAATTATGGCTCACCAATTGTTCGTGTTTCCTTTGTCGAATGTCTAGGGTATCTTCACCACTTGACCTCCATGGACTATATAGTTGTAGTCGCTTGCTACACAAAGCAAATCAATATAGTTTAGTGTGAGACCACATATAAAACATATGATAACTTGAAAGGCAAGTAAATGGTGTCACAAATGAGGAAATTATACATAGTGAGTGAAGTGCATTGCATATATTTAAGGTGATTCACCTTCATTTATGAATGATAACCTCCATCTCCGTCACTTTAATTCATTCCATTCTATATTCCACTTACTCGTACTCAACCGAAAAACCCATCTACAATAGATACATAATAAAGATATTAGAATCATTATACATGTTAAACTGGAGGGTTGAATGCAATAATCAAACATAATATGAAACATTCTGGTTTTCAAGTTTTGTTATCTAAAGGGGGATATATTCCATTATGTACTTCATGTATTTGTGCCCACTGGAATCAACCATCTGCAATACATGCACAATAAAATATTAAAATTTTGTTAAACTGGAGAGTTGAAGGCATGAATTTGTCATCCAACTTAATTCCAACCCATTTATATTGGAAGCTATATCTAAAAATATATAAATCTTCTAAACAAGATGTGATCCTACTAGGAATAAGGAAATCAATGTTATCATAAGAGATAATTCTTTTTGTGAGAGGGATCTAAACATATCTAAACATATTGAACAACCAAAATCTAAGGGGCCACAAGGCTAAAAGGAGAAAATGTTGAGCAAATGAATTATATTAACACCACTTGGTTGGAAAAAAACATGACTCACCCATCCTCTGCATTGCATCTACAATGCCAAGGGCATCTTCTCCACTCAACCCTCCCAAACAATGCAATTGTAGTCACACACTGCACAAAGTAATATTATATATGATATCATGAATAAACCACAAGAGCTTAAATAACATACATATAGAATGACAATTAACCATAAGCATATCTGCCCTCCCTTGGCTAATATTATAGTTGTGACAATCATGAACAATAAGCCCTGAACTCGTAAATCCTAGTATAACTTTTCCATTTGTTTCATATCAAAGTTCTGTAAAAAGTCTTGAACCTCACACCCATGAACAAGATGATACTACCTCAAAACCATGACAAAATGATCAATCATTGTGCAAACAAAAAAATATTTCAGCTATTAAGGACAAAAGTATTTTATGGGAAAAAGGTATGTCTCACTCATCCTTTCTGCCACGTTCGTAGAATGTTTAGTGCATCTTCACTACTTTACCTTTGTAGATTATACAGTTGTTGTTCTTCACTACATAAAGAAAATATATATAGTAGATTATGAGAGCATCGGTAAAATATATAATAAATTGAATAACAAACAAACCAAACCACAAATTAGCAAAAGATTCTTTTCACTGAAGTGCATTGCATATAGGTATGTTGACTCACCTACATTTATGATTCATGAACAATAATCTAAATTTTCCTTGTCTACTTCATTTTCGTTTCCACACCCAACAAACAAAAGCAAGACCAAAGTTCTCGAAGAAGTGTCGAATCTCACACCCATGAACAAGATCATACTATCTCGAAACCTTGAGAAATTGATAAATCATTGTGCAAACAACAAAATATTTCAGCGTATTAAAGGACAAAAGTATTTTGTAGGAATAAAGTACGTCTCACCCATTCTTTGTGCCAAATTTGGAGAATGTTTAGTGTATCTTCACCACTTCACTTTTGTAGACTATACAATTGTAGTTCCTCACTACATAAAGAAGATATATATAGTTGATTATGACAGCATCGATAAAACATATAATAAATTGAATAGCAAACAAATGAACCCACAAATTAGCAAAAGGTTCTCTTAACTAAAGTGCATTGCATATAGGTATGTTGACTCACCTTCATTTATGAACAATAATCTCCATTTTCCTTGTCTGCTTCATTTTTGTTTCCACACCCAACAAACGAAACCAAGACAAAAGTACAAAAAATGTGAGAAAAAAAGGAAAACGAGTACAACGCAATAAAAAACAAGAAAAAACATCAAAACAAAGGAAAACAAGTAAAACACAAAGCATGGCCATGCTCAAACTCAACAAAACATGCAAACAAGAACAAAGGAAAAATTGCAAACATCCCCTCTGCACATCATCTCCCCTACAATGAGCTCTATGCCGCTGAAAGGAAAAAAAAGTGAGTTTAAAAAGGTTAAAATGCACACAGTTAATAATGTAAGCATGTCTAAAAACCAATAATTATACATAATAGGAAATGCACCTCCCCTAGAGTTTGTTTTATAACGATGGACACTCTCTTTTGTATTCCATTTACTAGTGCTCATCACAACAAGCCATCTAAAACATATAGAAAATATTACAATCATTATATAAGTTAATCTAGAGAGTTGAATGCAATAATCAATCATAATAACAAATACACCTTTCTTTGACATTGTTATATAAAAGAGGAGATCCCATTTTGTATTGCACGAATTCATGCCCGCTAGAACAAGCCATCTACAATAGATACACAAAAAAAATTAGATTTCTAAAATACGTAAAACTAGAGAGAGTTTGAATTCATGAACTTGTCATGCAACTTAGTCTTAGTCTAGTTTCCATTGATGCTATACCTCAAGAAAATATAGATTTTCTAAACTAGATGTACTTCTACTAGGAATAATACAATGTTTTAAGAAAGAGGTAATACTTTTGAGAAAATGTAAACAACATGACTCACCCATCCCCTATGTTGCATCCACATTGCCTAAGGTATCTTCTCCACGAAACCATCCCAAACACTACAATTGTAGTCACACACTACACAAATCAATAATATATATGAGATCACGAATAAACCATGAGGGAAATTAAATATTAAGCACTATATATGTAATCACTCACGGCTCAGAGTAATATTATATTGGAGATCATAAATAAACCACGAGAGAAACTGAATAACAATGTCAAGCAAATTAATAATAATAACACTATTTTGTTGGAAAACAACATGACTCGCCCATCAACTGCATTGCATCTACAATGCCAAGGGCATATTCTACACTCAATCCTCCCAAACAGTGCAGTTGTAGGCACACAATGCACAAAGTAATATTATATATGATATCACGAATAAACCACAAGAGCTTAAATAACATACATATAGAGTGATCAATTAACCATAAACATACCTGCCCTCCCTTGGCTGATATTATAGTTGGGACAATCATGAACAATAAGCCCTGAACATGTAAATCTTATATAACATTTCCATTTGTTTCATATCAAAGTTCTGGAAAAAGTCTTGATCCTCACACCCATGAAAAAGATCATACTACCTCGAAACCATGACAAAATGATAAATCATTGTGTAAACAACAAAATATTTCAGCTATTAAGGACAACATTATTTTGTGGGAAAAAAGTATGTCTCACCCATTCTTTCTGCCACGTTCGTAGAATGTTTAGTGCATCTTCACTACTTTACCTTTGTAGATTATACAATTGTAGTTATTCACTACATAAAGAAAATATATATAGTTGATTATGAGAGCATCGGTAAAACATATCATAAATTGAATAGCAAACAAATGAAGCCACAAATTAGCAAAAGATTCTTTTAACTGAAGTGCATTGCATATAGGTATGTTGACTCACCTTCATTTATGATTCATGAACAATAATCTACATTTTCCTTGTCTGCTTCATTTTCGTTTTTACACCCAACAAACAAAAGCAATCATTTCCACACTCAACAAACAAAAGCAAGACCAAAGTTCTGAAAAAGTCTCGTATCTCACACCCATGAACAAGATCATACTATCTCAAAACCATGACAAAATATAAATCATTGTACAAACAACAAATTATTTCAGCATATTAAAGGAGAAAAGTACTTTGTACGAACAAAGTACGTCTCACCCATCCTTTGTGCCACATTTGGAGAATGTTTAGTGCATCTTCACCACTTCACTTATGTAGACTATACAATTGCAGTTCTTCACTACATAAAGAAGATACATATAGTTGATTATGACAGCATCAATATAACATATAATAATTGAATAGCAAACAAATGAACCCACAAATTAGCAAAAGGTTCTTTTAACTGAAGTGCATTGCATATAGGTACATTGACTCACCTTTATTTATGAACAATAATCTCTATTTTCCTTGTGTGCTTCATTTTCATTTCCACACCCAACAAACAAAACCAAAACCAAAGTACAAAAAATGTGAAAATAAAAAAAATAAAAATAAATAAAAATAAAAAAAAAACGAGTACAATACAACCAAAAAAACGAAACCTAAACAGAACTACAAAAAACAAGAAAAAAATCAAAACAAAGGAAAACAAGTAAAACACAAAGCATGGCCATGCTCAAACTCAACAAAACATGCAAATAATAACAAAGGAAAAATTGCAAACATCCCCTCTGCACATCATCTCCCCTACAATGTGCTCTCCGCCGCTGAAAGGAAAAAAAGTGGGCTGAAAAAGGTTAAAATGCACACCGTTAGTAATGTTACAACCCATCTAAAACAGATATAAAATATTACAATCATTTATATAAGTTAAATTGGAGAGTTGAATGCATTAATTAATCATAATAACAAATACACCTTTCTTTGACATTGTTATATAAAAGAGGAAATTCCATTTTGTATTGCACGAATTCATGCCCGCTAGAACAAGCCATCTGCAATAGATACACAAAAAAATATTAGATTTCTAAAATACGTTAAACTAGAGAGAGTTTGAATTCATGAACTTGTCATGCAACTTAGTCGGAGTCTAGTTATCTTCAATGTTATACCTCAAGAAAAAATAGATTTTCTAAACTAGATGTACTTCTACCATGAATAATACACTGTTCTAATAAAGAGGTAATGTTTTTGAGAAAATGAAATCAACATGACTCACCCATCCCCTATGTTGCATACACTTTGCCTAAAGCATCTTCTCCACTAAACCATCTGAAACACTACAATTATAGTCACTCACTACACAAATCAATATTATATATGAGATCACGAATAAACCAGGAGGGAAATTAAATATTAAGCACTATATATGTAGTCACTCACGGCACAAAGTAATATTATATAGGAGATCATAAATAAACCACGAGAGAACTAAATAACAATTATATAGAGTGAAGAATTAACCATACACATACTTGCTTGCCCTTGGTTAACATTATAGCACTAACAAGCATGAACAATATGCTCTAAAAATGTGAAACCAAATATAACTTTTCCCTTTATTCCGTATCAAAGTTCTCGAAAAATCTCAAACCTCACACCCATTAGCAAGATCATACTACCCTGAAGCCATGACAAAGGGATAAATCGTTGCATAAACAACAAATATTTCAATGGCTTAAAGCATAATATTATCATACAAGAAAAACTTATGGCTCACCAATTATTCATGCTGCTTTTGTCGAATGTCTAGGGTATCTTCACCACTTGACCTTCATGGACTATACAGTTGTAGTCACTTGCTACAAAACGCAGATCAATATAGTTTAGTATGAGACCACATATAAAACATGTGATAACTTGAAAGGCAAGTAAATGGTGTCACAAATGAGGAAAAGATCATAGTGAGTGAAGTGCATTGCATATATTTAAGGTGATTCACCTTCATTTATGAATGATAACCTCCATCTCGCCACTTTAATTCACTCCATTCTATATTCCACCTACTCATACTCAACAGAACAAACCATCTACAATAGATACATAATAAAGATATTAGAATCATTATACATGTCAAACAGGAGGGTTGAATGTAATAACCAATCATAATATGAAACATTCTTGTTTTCAAGTAGTGTTATATAAAGGGGGATATAATCCATTATGTACTTCACGTATTTGTGCCCACTGGAATCAACCATCTGCAATATATGCACAATAAAATATTAAAATTTTGTTAAACTTGAGAGTTGAAGGCATGGACTTGTCATTCAACTTAATTCCAGCCCATTTATATTCCATGCTATATCTAAAATAATATAAATCTTGTAAACAAAATGTAATCCTACTAGGAATAAGGGAATCAATGTTATCATAAGAGATGATTCTTTTTGTGAGAGGAATCTAAACATATTGAACGCCCAAAATCCAAGGGGCCACAAAGCTAAGAGGAGAAAATGTCGAACAAATGAATAATAATAACCCTATTTTCTAAGGAAACAACATGACTCACCCATCCACTGCATTGCATCTACAATGCCAAGGGCATCTTCTCCACTCAACCCTCTCAAACAGTGCAATTGTAATCACACACTGCACAAAGTAATATTATATAGGATATCACAAATAAACCACAAGAGCTTAAATAACATACATATAGAGCAACCAATTACCCATAAACATACCTGCCCTCCCTTGGCTAATATTATAGTTGTGACAATCATGAACAATAAGCCCTGAACATGTAAATCCTAGTATAACCTTTCCATTTGTTTCATATCAAAGTTTTGTAAAAAGTCTTGAACCTCACACCCATGAACAAGATGATACTACCTCGAAACCATGACAAAATGATAAATCATTTTGCAAACAACAAAATATTTCAGCTATTAAGGACAAAAGTATTTTGTGGGAAAAAAGTATGTCTCACCCATCTTTTCTACCACATTCGTAGAATTTTTAGTGCATCTTCACTACTTTACCTTTGTAGATTATACAATTGTAATTATTCACTACATAAAAAATATATATATAGTAGATTATGAGAGCATCGGTAAAACATATAATAAATTGAATAGCAAACAAATCAAACCACAAATTAGCAAAATATTCTTTTAACTAAAGTGCATTGCATATAGGTATGTTGACTCACCTTCATTTATGATTCATGAACAATTATCTACATTTTCCTTGTCTACTTCACTTTCGTTTCCACACCCAACAAACAAAAGCAAGACCAAAGTTCCGGAAAAGGTCTCGAACCTCACACCCATGAATAAGATCATACTATCTCGAAACCATGAGAAAATGATAAATCATTGTGCAAACAACAAAATATTTCAGCATATTAAAGGACAAAAGTATTTTGTAGGAATAAAGTACGTCTCACCCATCCTTTGTGCCACATTTGGAGAATGTTTAGTGTATCTTCACCACTTCACTTTTGTAGACTATACAATTGTAGTTCTTCACTACATAAAAAAGATATATATAGTTGATTATGACAGCATCGATAAAGCATATAATAAATTGAATAGCAAACAAATGAACCCACAAATTAGCAAAAGATTCTTTTAACTGAAGTGCATTCCATATAAGTATGTTGACTCACCTTCATTTATGATTCATGAACAATAATCTACATTTTCGTTGTCTACTTAATTTTCGTTTCCACACCCAACAAACAAAAGCAAGACCAAAGTTCCGGAAAAGGTCTCGAATCTCACACCCATGAACAAGATCATACTATCTCGAAACCATGAGAAAATGATAAATCATTGTGCAAACAACAAAATATTTCAGCATATTAAAGGACAAAAGTATTTTGTAGGAATAAAGTACGTCTCACCCATCCTTTGTGCCACATTTGGAGAATGTTTAGTGTATCTTCACCACTTCACTTTTGTAGAGTATACAATTGTAGTTCTTCATTACATAAAAAAGATATATATAGTTGATTATGACAGTATCGATAAAGCATATAATAAATTGAATAGCAAACAAATGAACCCACAAATTAGCAAAAGATACTTTTAACTGAAATTCATTGCATATAGGTATGTTGATTCACCTTCATTTATGAACAATAATCTCCATTTTCCTTGTCTATTTCATTTTTGTTTCCACACTCAACAAACAAAACCAAGACTAAAGTACAAAAAAAAAAGGAAAACAAGTACAACACAACAACAAAAAATGAAACCTGAACAAAACTACAAAAAACAAGAAAAAAAATCAAATCAAAGCAAAACAAGTAAAACACAAAGCATGGCCATGCTCAAACTCAACAAAACATGCAAACAAGAACAAAGGAAAAATTGCAAACATCCCCTCTGCACATCATCTCCCCTACATTGTGCTCTCCGTCGTTGAAAGGAAAAAAAGTGGGTTGAAAAAGGTTAAAATGTAACAGTTAGTAATGTAAGCATGTTTAAAAACCAGTAATTATACATAATAGGAGATGCACCTCCCCTAGAGTTTGTTTTATAACGATAGACATTCTCTTTTGTATCCCATTTCCTAATGCTCATCACAACAAGCCATCTAAAACATATAGAAAATATTACAATCATTATATAAGTTAAACTAAAGCTTTGAATGCATTAATTAATCATAATAACAAATACACCTTTCTTTAACATTGTTATATAAAAGGGGAGATTCCATTTTGTATTGCACAAATTCATGCCCACTAGAACAAGCCATCTACAATAGATATACAAAAAAATATTAGATTTCTAAAATACGTTAAACTAGAGAGTCTCTAGTTTGAATTCATGAACTTGCCATGCAACTTAGTCTTAGTCTAGTTATCTTCGATGTTATACCTCAAGAAAATATATATTTTCTAAACTAGATGTACTTTTACTAGGAATAATACAATGTTTTAATAAAGAGGTAACTTTTTGAGAAAATGAAAACAACATGACTCACCCATCCCTTATGTTGCATCCACACTGCCTAAGGTATCTTCTCCACTAAACCATCCCAAACACTACACCTATAGTCACTCACTACACAAATCAATATTATATATGAGATCACAAATAAACCATGAGGGAAATTAAATATCATGCACTATATATGTAGTCACTCACGGCACAAAATAATATTATATAGGAGATCATAAATAAACCACGAGAGAAATTGAATAACAATTATATAGAGCGATGAATTAACCATACACATACTTGCTTGCCCTTGGTTAACATTATGGAACCAACAAGCATGAACAATAAGCTCTAAAAATGTGAAACCAACTATAACTTTTCCCTTTATTCTGTATCAAAGTTCTTTGAAAATCTCAAACCTCACACCCATTAACAAAATCATACTACCCTGAAGCCATGACAAAAGGTTAAAGCATTGCATAAACAACAAATATTTCAGTGGCTTAAAACATAATATTATCATACAAAAAAAATTATGACTCACCAATTATTCGTGTTGCTTTTGTCGAATGTCTAGGGTATCTTCACCACTTGACCTTCATGGACTATACAGTTGTAGTCACTTGTTACACAAACCAAATCAATATAGTTTAGCATGAGACCACATATAAAACATATGATAACTTGAAAGGCAAGTAAATGGTGTCACAAATGAGGAAAAGATCATAGTGAGTGAAGTGAATTGCATATATTTAAGGTGATTCACCTTCATTTATGAATGATAACCTCCATCTCGCCACTTTAATTCACTCCATTCTATATTCCAATTACTCGTATTCAACAAAACAAATCATGTACAATAGATACATAATAAAGATATTAAAATCATTATACATGTTAAACTGGAGGGTTGAATGTAAATATCAATCATAATATGAAACATTCTGGTTTTCAAGTTCTGTTATATAAAGGGGGATATAATCCATTATGTAATTCACGTATTTGTGCCCACTGGAATCAACCATCTGCAATATATGCATAATAAAATATTAAAACTCTGTTAAACTGGAGAATTGAAGGCATGAACTTGTCCCCCAACTTAATTGCTGCCCATTTATATTCCATGCTATATCTAAAAATATATAAATATTCTAAACAAGATGTAATCCTACTAGGAATAAGGAAGTCAATGTTATCATAAGAGATGATTCTTTTTGTGAGAGGGATCTAAACATATCTAAAAATATTGAACACCCAAAATCCAAGGGGCCACAAGGCTAAAAGGAGAAAATGTCGAGCAAATGAATGATATTAACACTACTGTGTTGGAAAACAACATGACTCACCAATCCTCTCCATTGCATCTACAATGCCAAGGGCATCTTCTCCAGTCAACCCTCCCGAACAGTGCAATTGTAATCACACACTGCACAAAGTAATATTATATATGATATCACGAATAAACCACAAGAGCTTAAATAACATACATATAAAGCAATCAATTAACCATAAACATACCTGCCCTCCCTTGGCTAATCTTATAGTTGTGACAATCATGAACAATAAGCCCTGAACATGTAAATCCTAGTATAACTTTTCCATTTGTTTCATATCAAAGTTCTGTAAAAATTCTTGAACCTCACACCCATGAACAAGATCATACTACCTCGAAAACATGGCAAAATGATAAATCATTATGCAAACAACAAAATATTTCAGCAATTAAGAACAAAATTATTTTGTGGGAAAAAAGTATGTCTCACCTATCTTTTCTGCCACGTTCGTAGAATGTTTACTACATCTTCATTACTTTACCTTTGTAGATTATACAATTGTAGTTCTTCACTACATAAAGAAAATATATACAGTATATTATGAGAGCATTAGTAAAACATATAATAAATTGAATAGCAAACAAATGAAACCACAAATTAGCAAAAGATTCTTTTAACTGAAGTGCATTGCATATAAGTATGTTGACTCACCTTCATTTATGATTCATGAACAATAATCTATGTTTAGTGCATCTTCACTACTTTACCTTTGTATAATATAATTGTAGTTTTTCACTACATAAAGAAAACATATATAGTTGATTATGAGAGCATCCGTAAAACATATAATAAATTGAATAGCAAACAAATAAAACCACAAATTAGCAAAATATTCTTTTAACTGAAGTGCATTTCATATAGGTATGTTGACTCACCTTCATTTATGTTCATGAACAATAATCTACATTTTCCTTGTCTGCTTCATTTTCGTTTCCACACCCAACAAGCGAAACCAAGACCAAAGTTCTGGAAAAAGTCTCGAATCTCACACCCATGAACAAGATGATACTATCTCGAAACCATGACAAAATGATAAATCATTGTGCAAACAACAAAATATTTCAGCATATTACAGGAAAAAAGTATTTTGTATGAATAAAGTATGTCTCACCCATCCTTTGTGCCACATTTGCATAATATTTAGTGCATCTTCACGGCTTCACTTTTGTAGACTATACAATTGTAGTTCTTCACTACATAAAGAAGATATATATAGTTGATTATGACAGAATCGATAAAACATATAATAAATTGAATAGCAAACAAATGAAAAAGTTCTTTTAACTGAAGTGCATTGCATATAGGTATGTTGACTCACTTTCATTTATGAACAATAATCTCCATTTTGCTTCTCTGCTTCTTTCGTTTCCACACCCAACAATCAAAACCAAGACTAAAGGACAAAAATTGTGAAAAAAAAAACGAGTACAACACACCAAAAAAAACGAAACCCAAACCAAACTACAAAAACAAGAAAAAAAAATCAAAGCAAAAGAAAACAAGTACAACACAAAGCATGGCCATGCCCAAACTCAACAAAACATGCAAACAAGAATAAAGGAAAAATTGCAAACATCCCCTCTGCACATCATCTCTCCTACAATGTGCTCTTCGCCGTTGAAAGGAAAAAAAGGTGGGCTAAAAAAGGTTAAAATGCACACAATTAGTAATGTAAGCATGTTTAAAAACCAATAATTATACATAATCCTAAATGCACCTCCCCTAGAGTTTGTTTTATAATGATGGACACTCTCTTTTGTATTCCATTTACTAGTGCTCATCACAACAAGCCATCTAAAATAGATAGAAAATAAGATATTACAATCATTATATAAGTTAATCTGGAGAGTTGAATGCAATAATTAATCATAATAACAAATACACCTCTTTGGCATTGTTATATAAAAGGGGAGATCCCATTTTGTATTGCATGAATTCATGCCCACTATTACAAGCCATCTGCAATAGATACACAAAAAAATATTAGATTTCTAAAATATGTTAAACTAGATAGAGTTTGAATTCATAAACTTCTCATGCAACTTAGTTTGAGTCTAGTTATCTTCAATGCTATACCTCAAGAAAATATATATTTTCTAAACTAGATGTACTTCAATTATGAATAATACAATGTTTTCATAATAGGTAATCTTTTTGAGTAAATGAGAACAACATGACTCACCCATCCCCTATGTTGCATCCGCATTACCTAAGGTATCTTCTCCACTAAACCATCCCAAACACTACAAGTGTAGTCACTCACTACAAAAATCAAGGTTATATATGAGATCACGAATAAACCATGAGGGAAATTAAATATCAGGCACTATATATGTAGTCACTCACAACACAAAGTAATATTATATATGAGATCATAAATAAACCATGAGAGAAACTGAATAACAATTATATAGAGCAACGAATTAACCATACACATACTTGCTTGCCCTTGGTTAACTTTATAGCACCAACAAGCATGAACAATAAGCTTTAAAAATGTGAAACCAACTATAACTTTTCCCTTTATTCCGTATCAAAGTTCTAGGAAAATCTCAAACCGCACACCCATTAACAAGATCAAACTACCTTGAAGCCATGACAAAAGGATAAATCGTTGCATAAAAAACAAATATTTCAGTGGTTTAAAGCACAATATTATCATACAAAAAAAAATTATGGCTCACCAATTGTTCGTGCTGCTTTTGTAGAATGTCTAGGGTATCTTCACCACTTGATCTTCATGGACTATACAGTTGTAGTCACTTGTGACACAAAGAAGATCAATATAGTTTAGTATGTGACAAAATATAAAACATACGATAAACTGAAAAACAAGTAAATGGTGTCACAAATGAGGAAAAGATAATAGTGAGTGAAGTGCATTGCATATAGTTAAGGTGATTCACCTTCATTTATGAATGATAACGTCCATCTTGTCGCTTTAATTTTCTCTCCCTGCTCCATTTCATTCCTTTCGCGTACCCAACGAATAAAACCAAATACCAACTACAAGAAATGGGAAAAAATACAAAAACAAAGGAAAATGAGTACAACACAAAGCATGGCCATGTCCAAACTCAACAAAATCAAAACGTGTATGCAACAACAAATAAAAAATTACAAGATTCCCCTTTGCACATTATCTCTACTGCAATGTCCTCTCCTCCACTGAAAAGAAAAATAAAAGTTGGGTGAATAAGGTTAAAATATAGACACAAATAGTAACGGTAAGCAAACTCGAAAAATAATAGTTATTCATAATAAGAAACATACCTCCTCTAGAGTTTGTTAGACACTTCATTTTATATTCCACTTACTCGTGCTCATTAAAACAAACCATCTACAACATATACATAATAAAGACATTAGAGTCATTATGCAAGTTAAACTGGAGGGTTGAATGCAATAATCAATCATAATATGAAACATTTTTGCCTTCGAGTTCGGTTATATAAAGATGGATAATCCATTTTGTATTTCACATATTTGTTCCCACTAGAATCAACCATCTGCAGTAGATACATAATAAAATATTAGAATTCTAATAAAAGTTAAACTCGACAGTTGAAGGGATAAACTTGTTATCCAACTTAATTCTAGACCATTTATATTCCATGCTATATCTCAAAATAGATATAAATCTTCTAAACAAGATGTATAAGTAAATCAATGTTATCCTAAGAGATGATTCTTTTTGTGAGAGGGATCTAAACATATTGAACACCCAAAATCATAGGGGGTCCACAAGGTAATAGTGTTGTCTATTAGCACAATGGTTGATTGGTTGAAGGGTCGGTATGTTTGCTTGCTCGACCTTCTGATCCGGGCCACAATGTGTGGGGTTGTGTGTGTTTGATGTGGAGCAAGAAAGCATATAAATTTAAACATATCATTTGATGTATATGTCAAACCACTAATTAAGTGGTACTACCCCAGAACCACGCTAGAAGGAGAAAACATCAAACAAATGAATAATAATAACACTATTTTGATAGAAAATAACATGACTCACCCATCCTCTGCATTGCATCTACAATGTCTAGGGTATCTTCCCCACTCAACCCTCCCATACAGTACAATTGTATTTAATCACTGCACAAAGTAACATTATATATGATATCACAAATAAACAACAAGAGCTTAAATAGCATAGATACTGTTGAAGAATGTAACTAGTGTCGGTATTCATAATTGTACTTGAGCCACAATAAAATGTATTTATCGAAGGAAAGAAAAAGAAATTTTATTATTAAATAAATTGACTTATTAAAGCATGGGTTTCATGCTTGGGTCAATTGTTTTTAGGTCAAAGTCTCCATTGAAGGCCTCTAGGGTTTATGTCAAGTTTCATTGTCTGTGTCATATTGTAAAGAACCCTTCTTGGGATTTATTTGTCAAAGAAGAAATTTATTTTATTGTAAAATAGGTCAATTAGGCCTCCTCCGCCAAGTTGTCCTCAAACTGGACAAGTCATCCTAAACCGGGTAGTAGAATCACTATATAAAGGCAACAACTCAACCTCATTTGTCACTCACTCACAAGAAGTTTGATCTACACCTTCTGGGGCCAAAAAAAGTGCAGATTTTAAGGAAGAAGAAGAAATAGGATGGCGAAGGAGAAGGAGGTCTCTCACAAACATAAGAAGTCGAAATTTTCTCTCTTTTTCCCACACGTGTGAAGATGTGAAGCTGTTGGAGGGGTTGAAATTTTGTAGTTGTTGAAAGGCCGAAAGTTTGAAGTTGCTGGTGAAGTTGGGACATAAATTTCTAGGTTGATGCTGGGTTGTAGTTGTTGGTGAAGCTAGGACCGAAATTTCTAGGTTGATGTTGGGTTGTAGCTCTTGGATAAGAAGAGACTATTGAAGGTTTCAATATCTCATTGGAAGGCTGACTTGTTGAAGGAGGAAGGTTTGTTAGTGTAGGGTCTTGGTCTATCTCATTTGAATTACTAAAGGAAGAGTTATTGACTGGGTTTTCCCCTATATAAGGGTTTTTCCTTAGCTGTGCACCTACATCTGGTGTCCCTGATCTTTGTGTTTTGGTTTTGGTAATTGCTTAATGAACTAATATAAACGAAGAACATAAGAAAGATAATAATAATTCAATCAAATCACAAGTAATTATCAACAAGGGAAAATATTTTTGCCTTTTTGATTTTCTGACATGGTATCAGAGCTAAGGTGAAAAAGGAAGCAAAAGTATTGAAGAAAAGAATCAAGAAAAGGCCATTAAAGAGGATCATATAAGGAGATAAGTCTACCATCTACAAGAACTATGTCAAACTCAATGAAGGGAGAAAAAAAATTAGAACGAGCCTCCAATTACAGAGCCTGGAAAAAGAGGATAGACCTCATTCTCGAAAATAACAAAGTTTTGGATCTCGTTCAAGGAAAAATCAATAAGCCTACATATGGATCAAGTGAAGAAGAAAAATAAAAGTTTAGAGAAATTGAAATCTTGGCTATGAACCTTATAGTGGATGAAGTTAAGGATAACCTAACTCCATACATATGCAACATAGATTTCGCTCAAGAAATGTATGAGGCTCTATCTAAATTATTCACCATCAAGAATATTGGTCAAATAGCAAGTCTCAAGAATGAATTAAGAACTATCAAGATGACGAAAGATGATATTGTTGCATCCTACTTTATAAGGATATCTAGAATTAGAGATGAACTCCAAGCAATAAATGAATTTTTCCCAAAAAATGAACTTGTAATTACTGCTCTTCTAGGACTACCAAAATCTTGGAGTGTCTTTGCATTCGGACTTAACAGTTGGAAGGATACACCAACATTTAAGCAAATGTGGAATGCATGCAATCAACAAGAAGCTCAAATATTGTTGACTAACAACAAGGAGGATGAAGAAGAAAACATCTCTAATGCCTATTTCGCTCATCACAAGAAGAAGGGAACCTTCAAGAAGTTCAAAGGACCAAAGAAGAAAGTTGACCTATCCAAGATGGAATGTTACAATTGACACAAGATGGGTCACTACAAAATTCATTGTCCAAAGAGTCTAAGGAATAAGAAGAGAGATAGGGATCAAGAAAATATTGTCGATGAAGCTCCACCAAAGAAGAACAAGATGGAAGAATCTGAAGCCAAAGACTTATTTGCTAGGGACTCTTAGGCACTCTATCCCTTACATATCCTTCTATTCTAAGTTTTGAATTGTTTCCTTTACGTTTTGATTTCTAAGGTTTATACGTTTAACATGTCTTGCTGGAACATTTTTCATTTTGATAAGGTTGTAGGTATCCCTCAAAAGGATTGGGGTTAAGAGGGATGCCTCCACCATTTTACCAAAAGATAAGTATTATATTCTTGGTTTCATATTTTCA
The DNA here is from genome assembly GCA_000404065.3 of Pinus taeda. Taxonomy (NCBI): domain Eukaryota; kingdom Viridiplantae; phylum Streptophyta; class Pinopsida; order Pinales; family Pinaceae; genus Pinus; species Pinus taeda. The sequence goes on from APFE030756024.1 coordinate 43,179, forward strand.
TGTTTGGTTTCCTCCTTACATCAAGACTTGTTTGTATTGTATACTAATAACCTTTCTCTTTATATTTTCCTTGGATAGGAAAGCTTGTTGATTGCTCAAGGGTTATGGAGGAGACTTCAAAGGATAGACTTGAAGCATGAAAGAAGTTTTATTGAAGCTCATCAAAATTTGATACAAGGTTTCTTAAGGAACAACTCAAAGGTATGCCTTAGACTATAAACTTTGTTATAAGGTTCTCTCTTCATAAAAGGTATGTTCATTCTATTTTAAATTTGCTTTACATTACTGACATCGTTATGTCTAGGGTTTTGAATCACAAAGATTCTTGTAAGGGAAATTAATTATTAGATTGAATCTACCCTCATTATATTATCATTCTTGTGAAACCCTAAAAGGGTTCACTGTAAAATCCTAACCTAACGGTATGTCGATGCTAATATTGAAACCATAGTCTACCTAGGGTCATTGACGAAATCTAGAATTCTTATTTTTTTAAGGTTGTGGAATTGTTATAGAAACCCTAAACCTTTAGGGTTTGCTGCTAATATCTAAGTCATGTATTGAAACCCTAGATATTTAGGGTTTGGTAATTTAGAGTATGAACTAAACATGTGCAATATCTATAGAAAGGTCCTATAAATGAATACCTAGGTATATGTTATTTTGTCTTATTGAAACCTGCCTTATCAAGTTGTTATATGTTTAACTCTGATGTATTGATGTTTGTGTAGATATTGGTGTGAATTGCTAGTGCATGAAATCCTAGATATGTATTTGCAAGTATGCTAACCTCATTATTGATGCTCATAGATTGTGAATTACAGGGTTTGTAACAATGTCCTAGTAATTGATATTCTAGGCTTTGATAATATTGTTTTCTGATATGATTTAGTTTTGATGATAAAATCTAAGGTTTGCAAACAAACCCTAGTAGTGTCTAATATTTTTGAAACCATAGATGCATGGTAGGATTTGTTGAAGAAAGTGTAACTAGGTTCGGTATTTACAAATGTAATTTTGATCTTTGTACTTGTCAAGAAAATCAAATATTATTTTTGTAAATTATAAGAATGAGTTTCTTGCTCATTCCATAAGTCTATGAAAGTCAAAGAGTCAAAGATGTGTAAAGAGCTCTTCTTGAGCATATATGTCATGTATATGAGTAAACCTAGTGTCTAGAACAGCCCTCCAAGACAAGCACAATCCTCTTGAAAGCAAAACAGTCATGTCGTCCTGCAAAAATGAATTAAATAGCTAAAAGAAGTCATGTCGGCTCACATATAAAGACACACCTCTTTGTTGGTTCATGTCAGCTTAATATGGAGGGAAAATCCACTCTATATACCCCATTGGGGTCACCATAGAAAAGACAATTCAGATACCTCTGAAACTTCGAATGTTGCAGGAATCTCAGTCAACCATAGGAGTACAGGAACTCAAATTTCTCTGAGTTTTCGGATGGGTAAAAAGGTTTGAAATCTGCAGTATAGGGAGACACAATTTCAGATGCCACAGTAAGGAAGATTCGAAGTCTATCTCTAGGACAAATCTCGAATTCATCTTGTATTTCAAAGCGCAGTTTCAGGGAACATTTTGGATATCACTTCAGTGGGCTGTCCTGCAGTAGCACACATAGTCTCAGCATATATATATGATGAAGAGGACCCCTATATAGCACACACAATCTCAGTTATCCAACAGTGACACTTTGTCTCAGCATGCATCTTGGATGATGGTCCTCATAATCTCAATCATGATCTCAGCATAAAGATAGTCATAATCCTAAGGGAGACATAGATACAATGATGAAGATCTAAGTGAAGGAGTAGCTATGGTGCAGAAACAATGATCTCTTTGTTATGGTGAAGTCCTCAACAAAGGTGCAGTAATGGTGTTGCAACAGTAATGAAGATCTCGGTGGTGCAGTAGTGATGGCCTCAATGGTGTAGCAATGATGATGATCTCAACAGTGACAAAGAACAGGATTGGGGTCTTGGTCTTGGAGTGGCATAGTAATTCAAGGGTCATGGTCTTGGTGTTTGTCATTTGGAATCTCTATAAGAAGAATTATGTGCGGGTTTTCCTCTTCGAGAGGGAGAGGTTTTGGCCCTGGCAGAATGTCAACATCTTTTGTTCTTGTCTCTTTGTTCTTTGGTAGCTATTTGATGAAATAAGAAACGCACTCTCTAATAATATCAAAGATAATATTGTGCTAATAAGAATATTAAAATGCCTCACAAATAGTTATCAAGTCAAGAAGAATCTCATTAACTACATGTGCCCTAGATTCTTCAACAGGATTGTTATTAACTGTTGATATCTAAGGATTTGTCTCGAAGATGACATCTAGGGGTTAGTAGAGTCTGTAACATATATCTGAAAGTAATATTGAGGCATTGATATCTTGATTTTGTTGCTTTAAGTTTTAGCGATGTGGTCTAGGGTTAATGACAATAACCCTAGCAAAAGGTATGTGTCTCTTACTTATTATGAACCTAACTAGGTTTAGGTATTTGATGTCTAGAGTATATGATTGTTTTGATGCTTCCATTATATTGACATAACTTTGATACAGTTAACTTCATGCTTCTATATATGTATTTGGTTGAACTTACTATTAAAGTTTTGCAAGTACACAATCTTCAAATAATGAAGATGTTCGTATGAGCATGACGAAGAAATCTATAAGGATGATGATGATCAAGATGACCTTGATACCATAAGAAGGAATGGAGCCATAAAGGACTCTCCCATGTTATAGAAAAAGGAATTAGTTGATCTCCTTAAGTTGAGAGGGAGCCTGGATAAAAGAAAAGGGTATATCTCCCCAGTTGAGAGGGAGGGCATATTATGATGATCGTGATGGATACCTTGAAGAAGAAACCAGAGAATAAACGAAAGTAATACAATGTATTGAGGTTGTTGAAGATATGAAAGAAGAAAAACTTCTGACTAGTTGCATATGGATAACTTGATATAAGTGGCATTAGGATGATTAAGGACCCCGAAGGTTTGTATTTACTTGTATGTATATTTGAAAGTTTATTATTAATTGGGGTTTGTGTTTGTACAGATAAATCTCTCCATAAGAAGGATGAAAACTAGAGAAGCATGCTTGGACAAATGGATAAAAAAGTTTACTAGGGAGAGATGAAGCATCTGATGGTGGATTCTTGGGAGGACATCTGGTCGGCCTATGTGTGTTGATGTCTAGATCCCAAAGAGGGTAGGTGACGTTGGTCTTGGAGATCTGACCTTGGATACGCCATGGGTTGATGGTTAGTTAGTAAGCATGATGGTACTTAAACTGGCTAAAAGCTTTAGTCCATCTTAGTCCCACCCAGATAGAATAACCTGGTCAGGTTTCTAGTTCACAGCACTGAGTGTGCTAGAACTTTTCATAGTTCATTTTGGAGATTTTCCATGTACATCTATATATATGTAATTATGAATACCTCCCTAGATAAGAGGGAGTGTTGAAGAAGCTAACTAATGTCGGTCTTCATAATTGTACTAGAGTCATAATAAAATGTGTGTATCAAAGGAGAGAAAAAGAAATTTTATTATTAAATAAATTGACTTATTAAAGCATGGGTTTCATGCTTGGGTCAGTTATTTTTAGGTCAAAGCCTCCATTGAAGGCTTCTAAGGTTTATGTCAAGTGTCCTTTTCCATGTCATATTGTAAAGAACCCTTCTTGGGATTTATTTGTCAAAGAATAAATGAATTTATTGTAAAATAGGTCAATTAGGCCTCCTCCACCAAGTCGGCCTCAAATTGGACACGTCGGTCTAAACTGGGAAGCAAAATCACTATATAAACACTGGAACTCGACCTCATTTGTCACTCACTCACAACAAGTTTGATCTACAACTTCTGAGGCCAGAAAAAGTGTGCATTTCAAGGAATAAGAAGAAGGATAGCGAAGAAGAAGGTGGTCTCTCACAAACATAAGTCGAAATTCTCTCTTTTTCCCACACGTGTGAAGTTGTGAAGCTGCTGGAGGGGCCAAAATTTTGCAGTTGTTGGGAAGGCCGAAATTCTGACGTTGCTGGTGAAGTTAGGACTGAAATTTTGGGTTGATGATGGGTTGTAGCTGCTGGACAAGAAGAGACTATTGAAGGTTGCAGTATCTCATTGGAAGGTTGACTTGGTGGAGGAGGAAGGTCTATTAGTCTAGGGTCTTGGTCTATCTCATTTGAATTACTGAAGGAAGAGTTATTGATTGGGTTTTCCCCTATATAGGGGTTTTTCCCTGGTTGTGCACCTACATCTAGTGTCCTTGATCTTCGTGTTTTGGTTTTGGTAATTACTTGATGAAGTAAGATAAAAGAAAAATATAAAAAAGATAATAATAATAATTAAAGGAAATCACACGTAATTATCAACAAAGGAAAATATTTCTGCCTTTCTGATTTTCTAGCACATACAAAGTGATAAATTAACCATACACATACCCACCCTCCCTTAGCAAATATTATAGCAGTGACAATCATGAACAATAATCCCTGAGCATGTAAACCCTAGTATAACTTTTCCATTTGTTTCATATAAAAGTTCTGGAAAAAGTCTTGAATCTCACACTCATGAACAAGATCATACTACCTCAAAACCATTACAAAATGATAAAGCATTGTACAAACAACAAAATATTTCAGCATATTAAAGGACAAAAGTGTTGTGTAGGAGAAAAGTATTCTCACCATCCTTTGTGCCATGTTTGTAGAATGTTTAGTGCATCTTCACCACTTAACCTTTGTAGACTATACAATTGTAGTTCTTCACTACATAAAGAAGATATATATAGTTGATTATGAGAGCATAGATAAAAACATATAATAAATTGAATAGCAAACAAATGAAGCCACAAAATAGCAAAAGATACTTTTAGTTGAAGTGCATTGCATATAGGTATGTTGACTTACCTTCATTTATGAACAAAAATCTCCAATTTCCTTGTTTGTTTCCTTCATTTCCGTTTCCACACCCAACAAACAAAAACAAGACCAAAGAACAAAAAATGTGGAAAAAGAAAAAACAAAACAAAGGAAAACAAGTACAACACACCCAAAATAACAAAACCAAGACCAAACTACAAAAAATAAAAAAATAAAAAGTAAATCAAATGAAAATGAGTAAAACACAAAGCATGGCCATGATCAAACTCAACAAAACATGCAAATAAGAACAAAAGAAAAACTGCAAACATCTCCTATGCACATCATCTGTCCTACAGTGTGCTCTCCTCCGCTGAAATGAAAAAAAGTGGGCTGCAAAAAGTTACAATTGCACAACCAGTTAGTAATAGTAAGCATATTTCAAAACCAGTAATCATTCATAATAGGAAACACACCTCCTCTAGTGTTTGTTTTATAATGATTGACACTCTCTTTTGTATTCCACTTGCTTGTACTCATCAGAACAAGCAATCTACAAAAGATAGGAAATAAGATATTACAATCGTTATATAAGTTAAACTGGCGAGTTGAATGCAATAATTAACATAATAAAAAACACACATTTATTTGAGATTGTTATATAAAAGGGGAGACTCGATTTTGTATTGCACATATTCATGCTCACTAGAACAAACCATCTGTAATATACACAAAAAAAAAAATATTACATTTCTAAAAAATTTTAAACTAGAGAGTTCAAATTCTTGAACTAGTCATGCAACTTAGTCTGAGTCTAGTTATATTCCATGCTATACCTTAAGAAAATATAGATTTTCTAGACTAGAAGTACTTTTACTAGGAGTAATACAAACAATGTTTTCATAAGAGGTAATCCTTTTAAGAAAATGAAAACAACATGACTCACCCATTCTCTATGCTGCATCCACATTGCCTAAGGTATCTTCTCCACTTGACCATCCCAGACTCTATAAATAGATTCACTCACTACACAAATCAATATTATATATGAGATCATGAATAAACCACGAGAGAAATTAAATAGTAGATACTACATATGTAGTCACTCACAGCGCAAAGTAATATTATATATGATATCATGAATAAACCACGAGAGAAATAGAATAAAAATATACAGAGCAATGAATCAACCATACACATACTTGCTCGCCCTCAACTAATGTTATAGCAGCAACAAACATGAACAATAAGCTCTAAAAATGTGAACCCCGGTGTAAATTTTCCCTTTATTTCGAATCAAAGTTCTTGGAAAATCTCAAACCTCACACCCATTAACAAGATCATATTACCCTGAAGCCATGACAAAATTCGTTGCATAAACAATAAATATTTCAGTGGCTTAAAGCACAATATTATTATGTAGGAAAAAATTATTGGTGATTGATTGTCCACACTGCTTTTGTAGAATGCCTAGGATATTTTGATCACTTAACCTTCATGGAATAAATAGTTGTAGTCACTCGCTACACAAAGCAAATCAATATGGTTGAGTATGGGACCACATATAAAACATATTATAAATTGAAAAACAAATAAATGGTATCACAAATGAGCAAAAAATAATTGTGAACAAAGTGCATTACATATAGTTAAGGTGATTCACCTTCATTTATGAATGATAACCTCCATCCCATCAATTTCATTTTCTCTCCCTGCTCTCTTTCCTTTCCTTTCGCACTCGCAACAAACAAAACCAAATGAAAATGAGTACAAGAAATGAGAAAAAAAAAAAAAAAAAAACTAAGGAAAATGAGTACAACACAATGCATGGCCATGTGAAAACTCAACAAATCAAAAAATGTAAGCAACAACAAATAAAAAATTACAAACTTCCCCTTTGCACATTATCTCTACTACAGTTTCCTCTCCTCCTCTAAAAGGAAAAAAGATGGGGTGAATAAGGTTAAAATATAGACGCAAATAGTAATGGTAAGCAAATTTCAAAACCAATACTTATTCACAATAGGAAACATACCTCCTCTAGAGTTTGATATAATGATCGACGCTCCATTTTATATTCCACTTACCTGTTCTCACCAGAACAAGCCATCTACAACAAATGCATAATAAAGATATCAGAATCATTATAGAAGTTATATTGGAGGGTTGAATGCAATAATCAATTATAAAATGAAACTTTCTTCTCTTTGAGTTTTGTTATATAAAGGGGGATATTCCATTTTGTATTTCACGTATTTGTGCCCACTAGAATCAACCATCTACAATAGACCATAATAAAATGCTAGAATTCAAATAAAAAGTTAAACTCGAGAGTTGAAGGAATGAACTTGTCATCCAACTTGATTCCAATCCATTTATATTCTATGCTATATCTCAAAATATATAAATCTTCCAAACAATATATAATTCTACAAGGAATAAGGAAATCAATGTTATCATAAGAGATAATTATTTTTGTGAGAGGGATCTAAACATATTTGAACATATTGAACACCCAAAATCCTAGGGGCCACAAGGCAATAGTGTCGTCTATTACCACAATGGTTGATTGGTTGAAGGGTCGATATGCCCGCTTGCTCGACCTTCCAATCTTCCTCTCTAGGGCACATTATGTGGGGTTGTGTGTGTGATGT
>APFE030756031.1:2989-16086 GCA_000404065.3 Pinus taeda
ATGAGAAAAAACCTAATACTATATATATAACCAAGAAAAATTCAAATTCATCACTTCTAGGGACCTCGTAACCACCCTGCCAATACACAAGTATGTTCCCGTTTGCAATTAGAAAAATTACCAAATTACAATCTATTTACTCCAGCATATGTTGGAAAGTTATAGAAGGATGACTAGTGCAATCAATCCATTCCTTTTAGCCCTGGATTTGTTTCAGTTTAAAACAGAAGTATACAAATATACTTGTTCAATGTCTATGCTTTAACCATTCACCTTAAGATGTTTTTACAATATAATTTCCTAAGTCTATTTAATATCTTCATTATCATAAAAACCAACCTATATCCATCTTAACTCCACATCTACCACTCTTAGGGGGATGAAATCTATTTATCCCTCTGAGCACTTGGTAGAACCAGAATTAAGATGGATCTAAGATAGAATTTCCCCTTTAAATAGTGTATGCTCACATGAATACCATGGTTATCAATACCATGGGTTATCATAAACCTGGAGCTTAAAAATTACTATTAGTAATTTATAAAAATTAATAAAATTAATAGTTGATTTTATTTTATTTTTTATTTTAACCAAGCTAAAATGTTTAACCTACATTAAATTACAACATCCTTTTTATCTGATCACAAGCCCTGAGAGGATCAAATATTTTTTCACTCTATGCTAGTTTGCATATCACAATATTTGATACCTCTCGGGGTTTAGTAGATCCAGAGTAAAGATGGATCTATGTTGGTTTAATTCCCACGTTTAAATAGGCTACATTCCAGGTAATACCATGGGTCAATACCATGTGCCATTTTGGTGAATAGCATGGGTCAGTACCATGTGCCATTTTTATTTTTATTAATACTAATATTAGGGTTAATAATGTTTTTTTGCATGGTATTAATAACAATTTAGTCCATGGTATTTGTCCCATAGGTTTCAGCTAAATATAACGCATTTTTTTAGTGTTCATAAATATAAGGTGACTTATGGAGTAAATATAAAAAAATGTTTTATTTGTTTACCATACGTCTCATTTATTTATATTTTTATTAATTTACCATACCTCTTTTACGAATATGGTATTTGGCCCATAGAATTCACTTAAATAAAACCTCATTCTTGAGCCTTCATAAATAGAACGAGTGTTATGGACTAAATATAAAAAGAGGTTTTATTTATTTACCATACGTCTAGTTTGTTTATATTTTTATTTATTTACCATACCTTTTGAGTAAGTATAAAAAGACGTTTTATTTATTTATCATACCTCCACTTTACTTATATTTTTATTTGTTTACACCCTTGCATGGATATAAGGTGACTTATGGAGTAAATATAAAAAATGTTTTATTTATTTACCATAGCTCTCATTTATTTATATTTTTATTAATTTACCATACCTCTTTTATAAATATGGTATTTGGCCCATAGGATTCACTTAAATAAAACCTATTCTTGGAAATGGAAGAATGGAAGGTTGTAACTCCTAATTTCAAGGGCTAAATTTAACTTTTTTACCCTCTCCCTTGAAATAAGGTGGGCTATTTAAGGTGATTTGTAAAAATGTATATGATACAAAATATTCTCCCACTAGGAATTTAAAACCCCTTAATTTCGCCAATGGGTGAACATTTGCCCCTAAAATTTTCCATGATCGAATCCTTGCCATCAAACTTCCCAATCTAGCTTTTTCTTGATTTTAGGAGCTCGATCTTGAAACGACCGTAACTCTGTTCTTTCATATCTTTAAGTTCTGAAATTGTGACCTGCAGTATCCCTCTACGTCCTCTTTCCAATGCCACCAATTTGACCCAAATTGGATTCTCCAAGGAAGAGTTATGCCGAATCTCCCAGAGTGACCTGATTATAGACTAGTTCAGTAGAGCGAACTTGTATGACATGCCACGTGTCACTGTTTCAACCTTTGGCTCTAAAAAATATGTACAAGAAGCTACAATATCTCCTCTTTTTGTACCTTCTTACGCAATTTCAATCTAATGCTCAGAGAGAAAGTTGTGATGATTTTCCCCAGGTCACCTGTTTGGAATGTAATTTAGGAGTCTGCAAAAAAACTAACTTCCTCAGATCATATCTCCATAAATGTAGAGTGAAAAGCTCTAAAATTCTAACCCAACGTTTAGTATGATTTCATCTCAAATGGGTTTTTTTTTGCTTTTGAAAGGTCGCCGAAAAAAAAAATTATAGCGAAAATTCCACAATGACCTATTTGGAGTAGCAAAACCCTAGAATCCAAAGCTCTGATACCAAATGTTATGGAACCAGCTCACAAAAAGATAGAAAAAATGGCTCAATGCCTTAGAATTCGGCCTCTTTGAGGGGGAAGCCTCCTTTAAATTACATAAATGAACAATTCTTGGATGATACAAATGAAAAGACCTCCTTTCTAAATATAGGAGTCTAAGGGGTCATCATATAATCAGAGCTGACATAACAATAATAATGTAAGGGCACAATAATAACAAGAGTGGGCTTCTATGGGGCACAATAGTAACAATATGGGACTATATGGGTACAACAATATAATAAGGGGGTTGTACTAATAACATTAAGGGGTTACACTAGCAGTATAGGGGCCTAACAGGTTGTGTATTGAATATCGATAATTAAATAAATCTACAATGAAGAAAAAAATACACACTTTCAAAGTTTATGATTTATTTGACTAGCTAAGAGTAGTTGCAATGTTCTCCAAAATATTTTTGAGGTTTGGATACCGTGAAGTTTAGATTAAAGATGAATATATTCTGATAACAACCTTCACGATGAGGTATGGCCACTATGAGTTTGTAGTGGTTCCATTTTGGTTTATGAATGCATCGTCCACATTCATGTGTTTAACGAATAACAGTCACGCACATTACTTGTATAAATTTGTACTCATATTTGTAGGTGACAACCTAGTGTATTCAAAAACTAGAGAAGAGAATGAATAATACATGAGAGTAGTGTTATAATTACTAATGGAGTATAAAATGTATCCAATGTTCAGCAAATGTGAGTTCTTCCAAACATAGTTGTGTTACTTGGGGCACCCTATTTCATAAGAAGGTGTGGAAGTGTTTCCTAAAAAGGCCAAGGTGATAAGGGAATTACACACCCCTCTGAATGCCAAGGAGGTTAGATCCTTTATAGGATTAGTTGGATACTACTGTCTGTCCATTTCAAAATTTTCAAGAATCATGAATTCAATCACTGCCTTGTAAAGGAAAGGATGTGAATTTCAGTGGAGTTTGTAATGTAGCCACGGTGACCAATAAATTTTATCAGTAGATTTTACAGTGATATTTATTAAATTCTTGATAATAACAATCTCAGACTTAAAAAATAAAACATTCACTAAGGAAATTAATCAACAGGCAGAGGGAAATGGCCCTATCTGATAAGCAACAATCACTAGAGATGAAACCAATATCATAATGAATAATAGAGAGAGTTGGCCAAATGTACAATTACGATTACTCTTGAGTTTCACCCAAACCTCAGATTAAGGGGACAAGTACTCTCGTGAAGACGAGCACCCTCCCAAAAACTGAAGACAGAGTAGGTTCGGCTGCGTTAGGTACCAAGCTAGCCCACCCCAATCACCTTGTGTTCATCCCTAAGAGTATGATGAGTAAGGATACCTCAAATCATAGACACTACCCAGGGGGACATAGTCGTAGACAGTACATTGTGTGGGCAGGATACCTGAGTCCCCAACTCAGCTCCAATATCTCCAAAGGGATCCCCAATACACGGAATACCCAGAGGAGATGTAAGAAAAGGTAGGCTAACTTCGCTTACAGTCCGATGTTCTCGTATTTAGCTCCGCATTTACTGAAGTGGTCTCGGATAGTATGAGTGTCGAAGGATTTCTCTCTTTAATGACACTAGTTTCAGTGTATGATATTAGGCAGTTAACTCACACTTCCTATCCCAAGATCCTAGCTTAAACTAATATGTGTTTACTCTAAAAAGAGTTTCTGATTGATTTTATTAGGTATATTTTAAATGTACTTCATTAGAGTCTTTGGTAGGGGTGTTGACATATGAAGTTATATGGGACTCTGACTCAAATCATGCAAAACAAATGCTTGTAAATTTTCACTTTCAATGAATAAACTCCTTCTACAAAGGGAGAGTCATCCATACATCGATATATATACCATGCATATATTCAATAAAACACTAACATAATCGACAAAACTTCAATGCTCACTAACAAATTTTGAAACCAAATAATGCAGATCTAACGAGCTAAGTAGAAAACAGTAAAAAATTTGTATTTTTTCTTTAATCAAAATAAAAACTTTAAGAAGTAAATATATTTTCTAAAAAAAAAAATATGTTCATGACATATATCAGTCAAACAAGTACAGCTACAAATCCGTAATTAGTCTACAAGTAGATTTCCCAACCCATGAGGTCACAGAGAAAGTTGTTTATCAAGAAATGGTTAGCTAATGCTCTGTACTAAAGGCTACAAAGAGTTAGTTTAAGCACTAACACATTGTTTGGGAGGACACATTGCTTTATAAAGCACAGTTTACACTATTAGACAACGTTAGTGAGGAAAAAGGCTAAAAAAATAGGCTCTCTAGATCAAATTTAGGGTTGAGCACTCAGAGAAGGGTTTTGTATAGTCCTGACTGGTTGAAAAGGGAATGAAGAAGTACAGGAAGGCCTGGAAGAAAGAGAGATCTAGGAACTTTCTGGGGAAAACTAGGAACTAAGTGTAGTCCCTAATGGAGTTGCCAATTCTACTATAGGGATTAATGCACAGATGTTTGGTGATGTAGAAACCCTTAAGGATCTTCTCGGGATCCTTGGAAGATAGTCGTATTAGCTACAATAGTCACAAATATACATGTGTATCTATGCTTAACAAATGAATATCAAAGTGAGGACTTGTTACCTCAAGTCTTAGTGTCGTGTTACTCGAGAGTGCAATGTAGATAGGTGGAAGAGCCCTGAGCTAGATCCAGATCTAAACCTACACATAGCAAAGGAAAGTATAATATCATTTGCATATATCTAATCCACTCATGCTAACAATGTTGCATAAACATATAAACAAGCTATACTACCAACATCTCAGAGTGAACAACACAATTGCAGTTCTATATGGATTTAGAAAGAGTGATTACAACCATCGGTTGTATCAGCCTTCCCTTACCCCTCCAACTCCTCTCTCTCCCTCCCTTCTTAACTTCTCCTGATGCCTTATCTGACACTCTACTCGACAGTCAAATAGGAAATCCTCTCAAATGGTTTAACCCCTTTCAAAATGGCCCTAGCCTTTCATATATAACATGTGATGATATGATTTCCAAGTCCTTCATGAGTTCCATTAGGCAAAACTAGTGATGTTTCCATGCCTTTGCACTCTTTTCCATTTGAATACTAAATTATGGATTAGTAATTCCCCCAAACAAGTCAAGTTCTGATGTTTCCTTACTTTTGTGAGCTGACATAGGAGAGCATCTTGGGATATTTCTCAGTCAACTCATTCTATTGACCCATAGAAACACATTAGAGTTCACTAATGCCCTTTTCGAGGTAATAGATAAAGTAGCCCTAGGTGCTAATGCACCGTTAGCCTTGCTAGGAAGCTTTATAAAGAAGACTTCTAGTGTTTAGACCGCATTAGCTTGACAACTGGGCCTATGAACTTGGTCAGTCCTTCAGTCATCATGTATTTCTCCTTTGAGCTGATGACGAGGTCATTTTCCTATATAACACCTATGCAGTAAATAGCATGATGCTCATGATAGCATGTAACTTCTTAGACTACACGAGTCAGCAGTCGGCACATCTTATCTGACACCCCCACCATATGCCTCTAGTACTCGCATGGGACATCACCCATCCGGGTATACTAGGGGATCCCATGGGTCAATCCCTTGAGATTCCATGTAATCTCCTCCTTGTTGTCACTTCCCTCTTGATAAGGAACGACCTCGAAGTGCTGAGCAATGCACCTGGTGATCGGGGACATCCCGGGAGGGTGTTCTAGTATAACATCTGCATTCATAAAACCAAAATGTCATGAGGACATATATCTCAGAAACAATAAAAAACATCAAAAATTAAAATTGTTTGTTTTTTACCTCCATCATCATAATCATCCCCCTCTAGGAGCACAATATCTGGATCTTCGCGTAAGCTGGTACTGCTATAAGGCCAATCCTCCACTACATCATCTATCATCATAGCCACAAGAAAAGGGTATAGGACATCTGTTGGCACCCGATAATCCTAGGCATCAAATCTCCAATGGACCATCCATGGGTCTCATGGCATCAGTGGTTCCACCTCAACTAGCTGGTAGTGGAACAACAGAAATCGCTCCAAGAAGAAGATCACTAGCACAGACCCATAGCAAAATTGCTTCAAGTTTCCCACCTTAGCTTTTGATAGCTAGCACTTCTTATCGACTTTCATAGATTCTGCCCAATTGAAGATAGTAAGCACCATGCAGTCGATAGCATACTGAAACTTTGACTTGTTCGTCTCATGCGGCGCATTGGACCTAGCCACTTTGTTGATGGTCAGCAGTAACACCCTCAACACAAAATCCAAAACAATCATAATCTCGATCTTGCCACTTTTTTATTTGAGTGCTTCTTGGAAATGTTCGGCAAGTAGCATGGTCACACTTGCCCCAATCGGCCTTGACTCATACAGATTGACTAGCTCCCCTCTCTGGGACAGTCCTATGATGAGATAAATGTCTGAAGTTTCCAACTCCAGCTCTTGGTCACCAATGATGAAAATTTCTTGATTCACGTCACAATGATTGATCAGATACCACACCAATTCAGGTTGATCTCATAGACCTGGTGTAAGAAAGAATTTGAGGAGCCCACAATTCCTCAAAGCATCAAAGGAATTTGGGTCAGCCATTGCTTGGGTGTCAATATCCTCATGCTCGCATTCCTTCCAATCCACCATTTTTCGTGATATTTTCCGTGCAAAAACCATATAATCAAGTCAATAATCATCTTTAGCCAGAAAAATTTGGATTCAAATGGTCAAATTGAGAAAAAACATGAAATATCTTTTGTTCATAGTGCTGGTGTGACTGTTTTAAAAACAGTAGCACCAACGACGTGGTTGACATTTTTAGTAACCCTTGATCGACGCGATTCCGTGCCCTCAAATCGCACTGAAAAAGGGAGAATTTTTTTTCCCGAAACCCCCTTATGAAATCCAAAAAATGGATAAAAAAAGGTGAAATAAGTATGAAAATGGAGCTTAAGGTCTTGACTCTTACTTTCAACTGACGACTAGTGAATGAACTCCCGAATTTCCTGCAATCTACTCTAGAAAACTTAGGGCACAAGTGGGTAAAATGTTCTTCACAAAAAGGTAAAATGGTAAATGGTAAAAAAAAATTACTTTTTCCTCATGCTATTAAGTTTTTCATGAAGTGATTAGGGTTTCTAGTTATTTTTGACCTATTTTGCCTCTGAACTGGATAATGCATTTACCTTTTTGTGCAACAACAGGTGACAGATTGTCGATGATGGTACTGGAGTCACGTTTCAACTCTTTGCTCGATTTGTAAAACTCAAATGAAAGGATCGCCGAGTATTTTTCCCTTTTTAACTCATAAAAGAGAATAAAATGGGGGGTCTTCTTTCAAGCTCTTTTCTGACTCTTTAAACACGAAAAGGTTGTGGATCTCTTGTCATTTTGAACTCATTAAAGGCTATGAAACATCATTCACCTAGTATACATTTACCCCTTTTTCAGGCTAGGATGCACTATTTACGAAAAAGGTACTCCTTGCCTGAAATGCTCAAGCGATTCTCTCAAGTATCGTTTTCTACATTTTTGGGCTCGAGAGACACAAATGTATGAAAAGGGTCCATGTGGAGTTTTCTTTTCTATGTCTTTTTCAAACTCTCTAAACATGAAAAATATATTGAGTTACCCCTTTGTTGGACTCGTTAAAAAATTAAATGAATATGGATTCGTCGCCATGACGAATGTGAGCTTCTCCTTCCTAGGGCTAATTAAACTTACTAGGTCGGATTCGTCTAAAGGATGAAATTATTGTGCAAGCATATGTTATCCCCTTCAAGCTTGTGATCAAAAATAATTTGGGTACCTGCATGATGGGGGAAAATTAGAAATTCTATCAGTCGTGTCGGCATCTCACTCTTGAACACAACACTTTTTGCTTCGTGTCAGGTTGAGATATCCTCTTTTTTGTCATTTGAACTTCTTGGGTTGGGCTGCTAATTTTTTCCTTCTATTTGATCTCTGCAACATCACCATGACCATCAATCCTATGGATCCAAAAGTTTCCAAGCTCTGAAATCATGTCACTGATATGTTCAAGAGTTGGTCCTTTTTTAGTTACACTTATTCCTGATTCTCTGTATCATCTGAAATCATTCGCATCCCTTTGTCTCTTGTCGATGATGTGGGATACATCATAGCCCTCCTTCGATATGGTCACTTCCTGTCAACTTCAATTCATTATCCAAGAGGTTGACCGATAGACTCTCTTCCAGTACCTTATAGCTTGCATGACCTAATGGAAAGTTCTTCGCACTCGATGACAAGCTCACATCATTGGCTTTCGATTGGGTGATTTCATGGGTGTTCGACATCAGTTCCTTTATTCACATTCTGTGAATTGTGCTGCGAGTACCTTGAGAGCCATTCTCATTATTGGTGGGTTCTCTCGAACTAGTTAACTGTTCACATCATTGACCGCTAATCAAGCCATTTCCTAGCATGTTCAATTTCAACACATTCATTCACATGTTCAGACTTATACTTTGATTGAGTCATTTGGAGCGCAAGACCCTGGGCTAATATTACACAAGTCCAGGCTGCAAGGAGATGTGACATGATCATGTTAATATGTATAAATTTTGAATAATATAACACTTATTCACAGATATTATCCTAATTATACACTATTTGTGGAATGCATGCATAATACATAACCTCCTCTACATTGATCATCAATTTTGCGGAATTAAGAAACAATCACATGCGCACATTGAAACATCAATCACACATATCAACACAGTATGTACTGGGGAAAACATACAGCTGAAAACCCCCAACTATCTGTATATTATATTGATTGAGAACATGTAAAAATACATAGTATAATACTCCTCGCAAGTGCTCAATACACTCTCCACCTGTTACACACAAACTAGCTCAGATCTGAATCAGTCACAGGTTCAAATCTCCTCCATTGCTTGCCTGCCTCCACTGCGCAATCCTGCATGAGAATAGATGAGAATAGCTTATCCAAACTCGTATTTCCCTTGTGTTGCACTATGCAATCCTCATTGGCAATCTCAATCCACTGATTGTGCAAATCTCGTGCACAACTATAGTCACAACTGACAGATGTTTTGCCCTTTCACTCACCTCTAACACTTGTCTCCACTGAACTGTCCATGTGTTGAGTTAACTGATGTATTATTTAGTTGATTTATGAGTTAATAATTAGTGAAATAATTCACACCACTCATCACTTGTGTATTTTTTAGTTATACTAAATACAGCTAGTTCAACTAAGTCAAACTGAACACAACTCCATCAACTCCTCAATCAACTCCACCAAACTCAATCACTTGAGTTCTAACTGAAGTCCTTCATGCAATAGCTCAACTAACCCATAAGAAAAGTGCATTTCCTTCTGGCAGTTGCATGTGCCACATCTGTAGCTCGAACTGAAGTGCTCAAGAGGATAAGATAATGTTTATAGTCCAAATATTATTAAGAGCTAATAATATTCGACTGTTCTATTTTTAGACTAGCAGTCTAAAATATACTCTGCCCATATTTCTAAAAATAAAGGTCCAACTATTTTTACCAACATGACCAATCATCCACAAATAGCATCCTGCAACTCATAGACCATGATCCATATGTCTAAAAATAGACATAGTCTAAAAATAGACTTTGCACCAAAAATAGCTTGCGGACCCACTTAGTGAAGGCGACTTCTTTTCACTAGGCTCCATCATCTTGTTGCATTTTCAACATAATATACATGTATCTTTGATATGGTTTGTTGTGATTATACCATGAGTTATTATATGTGATCCCTATCATTATTAGATGGTTGCAACCATACCTTGGTTTTGTTATGATCATTTCTACTAGATGGTTGCACCCATGCCTTGGATCCATTTACATGATCATTCTCCGGATGGTTGCATCCTTACCACGATTCATGTATCATTATTGATAGTTTTCAGCGATATATATGTATCTATGCTTTCTTGCAAGTTTCTGATGACAAACTCTGGTTCCCCGCTTCCACTTGTAAAGCATTTCACCCCTCACTCTAGTTCGGCCTTCACACTTTAGGGGGCATCTGTTATGTTAACACCCAGGTTGTTCCCTATGACTCCTTAGGGAATACGGCCGGGGTAACCACTAACCAATCTTTGGGCTACAGCTTCTAGCCTAGCTGTAGTCAGAGAGGGCTCTCTCTGTAAGGTTCATCAATGTTCTTGATAAAGGTTTTAGGCTAGTTATGAGATGAAATTTTTGGTTGTTTCTGTGTTTGGTTGGAAGGATGCTTCTGATTTCCTTAAAGTCTATCTGCAGGTGAGATTAATCCATTGGGCAATGGGGTCTTGGACAGTTTTCCCTTGAGGTCTTGATTTTGGTGAGGTGTAGCTACAGGGCCTGTGTGTATTCCATGAAACAAAATGTAAATAGTGAGAGTGAGGTGAAGAACCAACCAGCAAAGAGCAATTAAGATTTCTTTACTCAAGCTGAATATTGTAAAAGAGGTTTGTTATCTAGGAGCAATTACTTGAATTCCTAAGACAACAACGCACTGTGATGATGTAGTATTAAAGGTAGCAGTGAAGAATTACTCTTTAAATACTTTATCAGAAGAAAACATATAAGATAGCTTAGATTGAGCCCAGGGTAGCCAATGACCAAGTCCTGAGACTATTCTTTTTCCTTACTACCTAGATTTTCAAGTGTGTAGAAAACATGAAAGGCATATGAAATAACGATGATCACAGGTGAAATAAAGAGTCATGAGAAAAACTTATTGAGCCATGAAATACACAGGAATCCTGCAACTTTGAGCCATACACCATCAGGAGATCAAGAGACAAACATCTTTGAAGAAATCCCACTGTCTTTTGTATTAATTGTCTGAGAGTTTACAATATCAGAATAACAGAGAAGATATCAAGAGATTTTTTACATCCGGAGTCCAACCCCTCTAAACAAACGCGAGGGGGAATATATAGAGGTTACATACAAAAATATCTCAGGTATGGAGTCATCTGAGAGGAAAATATCTCTTACACTCGCACAGGGAGAGTAGATGAGAAGTAATTGCAAAACATAAATGACTCTTTAAACGCCTTTAACTCCTGTCAGGATAATGTTTTGACCTTTGGGCATTGCGGAGTCAGCTGTGCGGCTTTACCATAACTGCAGTGCTGTGCAACTTTTACTTTTTGTGCCTTCTTGGCCCTGCCACCTGTGCCTGCTGATGTTGTTGCTGCGGTCGAGTACCTGTGCTGAGTTGGCTCAGCGTCTTCATGCTTGCTGTCATGGCTTTTGCCACCTGTAGATGCAATATAGACTGTATTGTTGAAGAAAGATCTAATTCTTCAGCTTTGGTTCAAAAGTAGCTTTGTTAAGTCCTGCCATGTATCTGGAGGAGGAAGCTGATGCCTCAAAATTGACCCTAAGGTCTCATCAGCCTCTGTATACTTATAGAAATGAGGAGGCTCATCAAACAGATGTGTTAATTCATTTTTAATAAAAAACAAATTATCTAATTTCTCAAAAAGAGCTTGTCCTGTTATTGGGCCTGCTGAAGATGTACCTGGAGCCTCAGCAATCTGAATTGCTGCAAAACTGCTTACCCTTTTGATGTATTTCTCATGAGAGAGTAGCTTCCCTGATTCCAGCAAGTTGGGAAGCCCTCTGTCCTGCAGGGCTGTGAACCTATTCTGGAACTTGTTTATGTCTGCCTGTATATCCTGGATTTTCCTGTCCAGGGTCTGGATTAGGTTCTTCATTATTGTGACTTTTTTAATCACAGATATAGTTTCAGTTCTATTTCCAATTCCTATTTTCACCAACTGGGCACTTGTTCTGTAATTTAGTACTTCGATCATCTTAGGGGCAAGGTCGGCCATGTTGCCTAGAGAATTTCTTGCTCTGTGTAATTCTTTCCTTGCCCTGCCAATGAGTCCCACTTGTTCGTATATAGCATCAATGTACTCCCACTGGTTAGTTATTGATTGTCCAATGGCAGTCCAAATCACTTGCTTGAGCTCTGTTGTTACTTTCTCAAAATTGAGCTGCTTTTCTAGCTCTGCAATTGTTTTTCTTAGAGCTTTTACTTCTCTCTCCCTCTCAGCTACATTTTGCTTAGACTTATCATATTTCTCATTTATCTTGGCTAAGCTGTCCTTGGCTTGATTTAGCTCTGTCATCTGAGACTCCAGTACCTGAATCTCCTGCCTTAGTTTCAGCATGTCTAGGCTCTCAGCCTTTTCTGTTGGTGGTGCTGTAGTGGCTGGAGTTGTTTCTGGTGCCTGTTGCTTTGGAGGGATGGTGTCTTGAGGGGTCTCCTCAAGGTCTATTGTTTCTGTGGGCGGCTTGGAAGACTGCCCTTCTTCTCTCCTTTGTAGTGCTGCTTCTAGTGTAGTCTCTGTATCCTGCAGCTTTTGTTGGGTGTCAATCAGCTCTTTATATAGACTCATTAATAATGCTACAGCATCCTTTTCTTGCCTCTGCTGGGCAACTTCATCTGTTTGTGGATGTAAAGTTGGGGGGATCTTCACTTTCTTTTTAATTGCAGCCATGTCTGCATCCCTCAGTTTAAGGACCTGCTGTACTGCCTTGACGTCATTGGGGTCATGCCCAAACTCTATGATGATCTCTTCCAATGCTTTGATCCTGTTGTCCTTGGCTTGAGAGGATGCCCTCTCCAACTCAAGCTGAGCTGCAGTGTTATTGAAACTGTTTTGCAGCCTATAATTGATCAAGGTCTTATCTGCCAAAGTGGC
Source organism: Pinus taeda (assembly GCA_000404065.3). Lineage (NCBI taxonomy): Eukaryota > Viridiplantae > Streptophyta > Pinopsida > Pinales > Pinaceae > Pinus > Pinus taeda. Next base: position 16,039 of record APFE030756031.1, read on the forward strand.
ATAGACCATCTCACCCGTCTACTTGTGGAGTTCTATTTGGTCCATGGG
>APFE030756036.1:0-25594 GCA_000404065.3 Pinus taeda
GATTGAGTTATATCTTTTCTGACTGATATATAATTGCATTGACCTACACCTTGGGTTAAAGGGTTTCTTCACTATGGTATTTGCAAACATTGAAGATAAGGACATAGTATTTGAAGGAGGGCCTTATTTTTATGCTAGAGCAGGCCTCTATATGTGACCATGGATTATGAGTTTTGTTCTCGAGTGAGAGATCTTGGTTTGGGTAAGTGATGAGCCCCAAAAATGGATAATTATATGTGCTCATTCAGCCTCCTAATTTGACTTAATCCATCATTCTCACTAGTTTATTCCATGTTTTTTATTATATTTATGCTAATAGAGTGAATTGGGTTAGTCATTATGTCAACAAGTCTAATGTGTGCTTTATGCAGTCTTTTTGGTCAATTTGGAGACAAAATCAAAGATTTAAATGAGCACTTGGCAACCAAATTCGTGGAGAGGATTTTTAGGAAGGTGTCCCCTTCATTTATGGACCCTTACCTCGAATTCTCCACCATCAGCTTGGAGTTCAAGGGCCACCAAATCGATTATCACAAGGGCACCCAAGTAAGTCAAGTAGGACTGTTGTTAACTACAAGTTTGGGCACCCGAGTCCCTAAAGTTTAGGAGGACTGTTCGGGCACTCAATTTGTATAAATAAGAGGGCTTAGGGCCTCATTTTGGTTATAGGCAATAGTTAGTCACTTTATAGGCAGAAGTTAGCTAGTTTGTAGTTCGATTTTAGTCATTTTTAGGCAGTAGTTTAGCTCTGCATTTCAGCACATTTTCAAGTTTTCCTTGTGGATAGTTTTTGATGTAATTATTATTTCTTGAGAAATAAAGATGAATCTAGCTTTGCACCAGCTCTAATCTCTCTTAGGAGGTTGTATCTCTTGGGGTTGGGCCCATCTCAAGTGTCGGGTACCTCCTTTGTTTACTTTTATGTCTCTTTGCTGCATTCCTAGAATAAAATCTGTTATTTAGATTAAAATATTGCTTTGTTACTTAGGTCATTTTTGATGATTAAAATAGCTTTTCATGTTCAGATTCAATTGATAGGTTAATCACAGGGAAGATCTTCAGAAAAAGGCTACCAAGAACCTTGGATCTCACCTCCCCCTCAGTGGAATCATGATCTGGGACCAAGGTGACTTTGCTGCCAATAAAAACACTTTCTTTGCTTCACCATGCAAGTATTAGTGTTGGATTCTTAGTTGTCGAACTTGATCTCAGTTTTGATGGAATGCTTAGGTTTATGATTACTTAGTTTAATAGTTATTTCATCTCATCTGATTGCAAATAAACTTCTGTTCCATTTCTTTGCTATTATCTAGGTTAGAATAGGCTGACGTAGATAGGTCTTAAATTTTCCATGTCCTTGTTTGTGTCATTTGAAAAGTAACTTGGAGTGCACCTATCATACTTCTCCATCTTCCCATACTCCATCCAAACTACCTACTTCATCCTCCATTTCAGATCCTTGCCTTACCTTTGCCACGTCCCCTCACGTTGACCTACTTTCCATATTATTGTGTAGCATTGCCTTATCTCTCCTTGAACAAATCCAACCGTCCTTATCATTCCTCAGCTCCATCCCCCAAGTCTTGAACTCCCCTACACCTCTATTTCACCTCCATACTCATTTGTCCACCTTTTTCCCTCCATCCATGCTCCAAAAGCCCATTTCTGAACATCTTGTAGAAAATCACAGAACATCGTGTAGAAATTCAAGAACATCGTATAGAACCCCTGCAGACTTCCTGTAGAATCTCACGGATGAGGTTTCTTGATAGCCAAAATCTGTGAAACTCTCTGGAAGGGTGTTAGGGACCCCTTAGGCCCTCTCTGAACCTTCCCAACCTCTTCCAAGCATTTCCTCTCACCGATCCACCTCTGCACGGTCAAAAACAGTAAAAGCACATGCATGATAATTCTGACAACTAATTCAAAAATACAAAAAGATGTTTTATTCAGATAGTGAGAACTTAGACACATGCATTTTACCTTCCTAGAAGTAATGGCATCTCTTTCAGTAGCTTGCATCCTCTTTTTCGCATGAGTTGTACTAGATGGTAAAATTAGGGTTTGTTAGGGTTTGCATTTCCTTTGAGCTTTTCAGTTTCTTTCTGTAAGTAGATTAACTTCCTTTGAGTTATATTTCATCCATCAATTAAAAAGCTTCTTCTCAGAGCTCATCGAAGTTGGCTTGAGCCCCTGGCAGACTTGTGCCAGCTGACCAAGTGACAGCTGCGGCAAGAACTAATACTTGTGCATAGAGCACCATCACTTCCAAGTTTGTTATGAACTATCAGGTTGATAAAATTAAAGAAGGGAGTCCGAGGAGTTGCAGCATTATTGCTGCAATATTGGGGCCCACCATCTCTTTTTGGCGTTGTTGCCAGGGAAGCGTCAGAGTATTGGTGATTTCCGCTTTCCTTCTATTTTCTACTACAACCTTCTGCTATTTAGTTTATTTCATTTCCACTCTGCAATTTCATTTCCGCAAAAGTAGATTAGACATTTCCTATTTTTATATATTAGAATTTCAATTCCGCAATTTCAATTTTGCAAGCGTAGACTAGCATTTCATTCCTGCAATTTCATCTGAGCAAAATAGATTAGTCCTTTCCTACTTTCATTTCATTTCTGCATTTCATTTGAGCAAGATAGTTAGTTGCAGTTTAATCTATTTCAGTTTTGCAGGTACAAGTAGAGAAAAAACAAAAATCAACCAAAAATATTTTCTTCCATGCCTTGTAGGAGTAGAGATAATTCAAAAAAATGATTGCACAACACTGCCACTGCTTCACACAACCAACCTTCTCTCTTCTTCGATGGCTCTGATTAAAGAACCCCTAGGTGGACAGCAAGACATATTTGAAGAACCTCTATAGGAGAAGAAGAGGAAAACATTCCTCTAGAGCAAATGGATACAAGGAGACATGTTGGGAACAGTACCTTATCCAAACATGAATTTGCAAATCAAATGGAAGATTTCAAGAGTGATATGAGGCAGTTTCTTGCCATGCAACTGGATACCTTACAGATCCAAAGGAAGCAAGAGGAAGCCAAGAGGGCTTTGGTGATTCAACTCCCTAATTATATTTAAGGAAGTGGAAGTGACAAACATAACCAAACTAGCCTCCCATACATGCTACAAAACCTTCAAGAGCCACCCAACCCTTCCAGGTAACCAACCCCTGAGACAACTTGACATTTTACTGTCCTAGACCCTTAGTTCCTCCCATGACAAGACATGCCAGAAAATGAGACTTTCTAGTAACTCCCACAATAATGCATTCATGCAACCGAGGATGTTTTCAACTAGGTTTGAGCTAGCAACCCTAAATTTTGTGGCATTGTTTCAAGGCCAAGACTTAGGCCACTACCCAAAACTTCACAAAAACTTAAGAAAAGATTAAGAACATTGAGACAAAGTTACTAATGAAAATATTTTAATCAATGACTTGATTGTACCCCTACTAGACATGAAAGGCATTTGGTAAAACATGTCACAAATATGCATTCTAGAAGTCATGACAATATATTTGAGCATAGGGGTCTCATACTTATCTGATATTTGTAAAGAAGAATTGTTAGTTTATCAAAAGAGATGCGTTATCATCTATTAGGTCATATATTCATTGTACATTCATTTCTAAATCATGATGATATACATAAATCAATTTTGTCACAAGGCATACTCATAACAAAAAAAAAAATAGCATGGATATAAGAGCCTTAAAATCCACATATAAGCTAGTACATTTAAACATGAAATGCCAAAGAGAAGAAGCTATTATTATGAATGCAAGATCCAACAAATGATTGGACTTCCATGAACCACCTAACCGTAGATAGGTTGAAAAAAATATTTATTTCATCCAATCACCCACGTGCCATATTCCAAGCATGAATGTGGACTCAAAACCAAATGCAAGCCATATTTCATTAACCTTTACTTCAATTCCCACCAGATCACTAGGCCCTAAACAAGCATGGATTCCATTGGATTTCTCCACCAACACTATGAAGAATTTTACTATCTCCTAGTCTCTAGGCTTTACCATATATCTCACCATACAATGGTCGAGGATTCTTAGGCCTAGTCAAGATTCCACCCTCCAAGATTTACCATATATCCTGCCATTTACTAGCCAACGATTCCTAGGACTAACCGAGGGCACATGCCTCTAAGACTTACTGTACATTCCACCATACAATCGTATATTATTTCTACGCCCACCGAGACACACAAAAATCCTACTTTACCACAATACCTCTTCGGTATTTGTTTGAGAGACCACCTCACCCAGTTTCGAAACCATCCAAAAATCCAGGTCAACCAAATACAAGAGAACCCATCACACCATGGCTATCTAGAAATGGAAAGGTAAGGCTGAAGAACATTGTCACACCTCGAGAAACCTATGCCAATGACAACAAGAGAACCAAATACAGAAAGGCATTTACCATGCATGCCCAAAACTATCAAGGAAACCACGCATGTAAATTGATTCCTACAAATAATAATGTTATAGTTTCTAGATCCTACTCTTCCTTTCTCTGATACCAACTGTGAGAGAAAACAGAGGATATTACAGTGGATCTGTTGTAGGTTGTGTCTCTTTATTTTGCTGGATTATAGAAAGGAAGGACTGGCTGTTCAGGGTGGACGTAGCCCAAACTGGGTGAACCACCTATATCTGTGTCTCTCTGGTTTTATGTGTTTTGTGTGTTTATATTTATGAAATATTCTGTGTTCCATTGCTCTGTAATATATAATTTTCTAACAATTGGTATTAGAGTTGAAGGTCTATTTGGCCAATAAACTCACAGGAAAGAAGGGTTCCTCATTCGAGTGGGAGCAATGGAAGAAGATGGTAAACTTAAGGTTGAGAAATTTAAGGGCCAAAACTTCTCACTGTGGAATATGCAGATGGAAGATTACCTGTATCAGAAAAACTTGTACCTACCATTTGGTGGAAAAACAAAGATACCGACGAGTATGACAGATGAAGAATGGAACCTTCTCGATATAAAGGCACTCGAAACAGTACGGTTCTTCCTCGCAACGTCAGTCACCCTCAACATTTCGAAGGAAACAATGACAGAGGGTTTGGTTAAGTCATTGGCGAAACTATATAAAAAACACTCGGCCTTAAACAAGGTATTTCTTATGAAACGGTTATTTAATATGAAGATCTCAGAAGGTGGATCTATTTCAGACCATTTAAATGATTTTAATACTGTTACAAGTCACTTAAGTTCTATAACGATAAACTTTGATGATGAAGTTAGAGCTCTGTTATTCTTCTGCTCATTGCTAGAAAGTTGGAATGGTTTAGTAATGGCAATTAGTAACTGTGTTTTTGGATCTAGTACTTTAACTTTTGATGATGTTGTTGGTGCTATCCTTAGTGAGGAAATGCGACGGAAAAGATCCGGTGAGACATCGGGTAATGCTTTAAGTGTAGAGTTTAGGGGAAGAAAAATGAAAAGAGGAAAGAGCTCAGGATATCACAGTTAATAAAGGAAAGGCAGATCCAAGTCTAGATCGGGGATAGTGTGTTGGAAATGCTGGAAAGAAAGGACACCTAAAGAAAGACTGTAGATCTCAGAAGGGAAAAGAAGGAGATGCACAACAAGAAAACAATCATGAAGTGAATGTGACAGGTGAGGTGTTACAAGATGCTTTGATTATTTCTTTCAAAAATATTATTGATTCTTGGGTGGTAGATTCAGAGGCCTCATTCCATGCCACACCCGATAAGAAATATTTTGACGACTATGTTCAAGGAGATTTTGGACAAGTCCATTTGGGTGATGATAAACCCTGTAAAATTGTCGAAATGGGTAAGGTTCTTATAAAACGACGAAATGGAAACCAATGGCTACTAAAGGAGGTAAGGCAAGTTTCAGATTTGAAGAAAAATTTGATTTCAACAGGGCAGTTAGGCGGTGAAGGTTGTGTGACAACTTTCAGAGATAAAGTTTGGAAGGTCACCAAAGGAGCCCTAGTAATAGCAAAAGGCGAAAAGGTTGGTACATTGTATTTATGGAATGGTATTTCTAACTCTGTTAATGCTTTAACTTCCAAAGGAGCAGATGCAACATTATGGCATCATAGGTTCGGACACATGAGTGAAAAGGGCATGAAGATTCTTAACTCAAGGAATTTGTTGCCAGGTTTGAGGAATGTTGATTTTGACTTATGTGAGAATTGAATTTATGGAAAACAAAAGAGAGTCAAATTCTCAAAGTTGGGAAAGAAAAGAAGAGTGAAAAATTAGAGCTTGTGCATATAGATGTATGGGGACCTACTCAGGTATCATCTCTCGGTGGCTCTCATTATTATGTTACTTTTATTGATGATGCAACTAGAAAAACTTGGATTTATTGTTTTAAGAATAAATCTGATGTATTTGATACTTTCAAGAAATGGAAAGCTTTGGTTGAGATTGATACGGGAAAGAAATTGAAGTGTCCCAGATCAGACAATGGAGGTGAATATTGCAGAAAAGAGTTTGATAGGTATTGTTCAGAGCATGGAATTTACAGAGAGAAGATAGTTCCAAGAACACCACAAGAAAATGGTGTGTCAAAAAGGATGAATAGAACAATCATGGAGCGTGCAAGGTGCATGAGATTGCATGCAGGATTACCTTTACAATTTTGGACAGATGCTATGGATACTACTATTTATCTAATAAATAGAGGGCCTTCAAGTTCCTTGGATGGTGGTGTTTCAGAGTAAGCATCGATAGGTAAAAAGGTAAACTACTCTTTTTTAAAGCCTTTTGATTGTAAGGCCTTTGTCCATATTAATAAAGAAAATAGAACAAAGCTTGAGACAAAATCAAAGAAATGTACCTTTATTGGATATGGTGTTAATGATTTTGGTTATCACTTATATGATTATGAAAATCACAAAATAATTAGGAGCAGAGATGTAATCTTCAATGAAAATGTCTTTTATAAGAATCAGTTGCAGGAAAGGAAACAGGAAAAAGAAAACAAGGAATACACAGTTCTTGATGAGATCACTCAAAAAGTAAAGGTGCGTGAAAATAATAATAAACAATAGCCACAACAACAACTACCTCCACAACAGCAACAGGCACCCCAAACCCCTGAAAGTGGTGTTAGAAGATCTACCATGATAAGTATACCCCTTGAATGATACTCTCCTTCATTATATTATTTATTGTTGATTGATTCTAGTGAACTTGAATGTTATGAAGAAACAATGCAGGTTGAAAGCAGGAAGAAGTGGAAGCTAGCCATGGAAGAAGAGATGGACTCCTTAATGCATAACCAAGCTTGATACTTAGCCAGGTTTCCTGCAGGTAAAACTACATTGCGGAATAAATGGGTTTACAAGCTGAAGGAAGAAGATGGAGGAAAAAAAAGAACTATTTTAAATCTAGTAGCAGTTGAAGATTTGCATCTTAAGCAGTTAGATGTAAAGACAACCTTTCTGCATGGGGATTTGGAGGAAGAGATATATATGTAGCAGCCACAAGGATATGAGGTGAAAGGGAAGGAGAAACTAGTGTACAGGTTGAAGAAGAGTTTGTATGGCTTAAAACAGGCTCCAAGGCAGTGGTATCTAAAATTTGACAAGTTTATGTACGAACAAGGTTATAGTAGATGTCACTCTCATCATTGTGTTTATCTGAAAAAACAAAATGATGGAAGCTATATTATATTGTTATTGTATGTAGATGACATGCTTGTTGCAGGGTCTATCATGCAGGAAATAAATGTGTTCAAAAGAAAATTGGAAAATTCATTTGCAATGAAGGATTTGGGTGCTGCAAAACAAATCATTGGTATGATAATAACTAAAGACAAGAAAAATCGCAAATTAACATTGTGTCAGAACGAGTACATACAAAATGTGTTGAAAATATTTAATATGCACAATGCAAAACCACTTAGTACACCTTTTGCTAGCCATTTAAAACTTAGTAAGGAAATGTGCTTAAAGACCCAAGAAGACATGGAGTATATTTCTAAAGTTACATATGCATCAGCAGTTGGAAGCTTACTGTATGCAATGGTCTGCACAAGGCATGATATTTCACATGCAGTGGGAGTTGTAAGCAGGTACATGAACAATCCAAGAAAGGAAAATTGGGTGGCAGTGAAATGGATTCTCAGATATTTGAAAGGTACCACAAATCAAGCATTATGCTTTGGTGGTTCAAACATTTCTCTACTGGGATATGTTGATGCAGATATGGCAGGCGACATAGATAACAGGAGGAGCACTACATGATATGTATTTATTGTAGGTGGAACAACTATGAGTTGGGTTTAAAAAATCCAAAGTGTTGTTGCACTTTCAACAACAGAAGTAGAGTATGGTGCTGCTACAGAGGCTAGTAAAGAAATGATTTGGTTTTTTTCAACAAAGGTTTATGGGTGAATTGGGTAAGGAGCATGATATGGGCGTGTTATACAACGATAGCCAAAGTGCCATTCATCTCGCAAAGAACTCAACATTTCAGTCCAAGACTAAAAACATACATCTCAAGTACCATTTCATACAATTAGTGTTGGAAGATGGAGAGTTGAAGCTGGAAAAGATACACACTAGCCAGAATCCTTGAAATATGCTAACAAAAGTTGTAACAAGGGAGAAACTGAGAATATGCTCAGTTTCAATTGGTCTTCAAGGATGATGATGAAGATGAGAAATCACCAGGTCCAAAGAGGATTCTGTGTCCAACAAATGAAGCAGCAATGGAGTTGCTACAATCATTCTCCAAGTGGGAGATTGTTGGGTGTGGAGCATGATTATTTAAAGGTATTTGTTTCAGCCAGATGTATACCCCAGGAATTTTGTACACCTGTCCATGCAGGGGGGTGTGGGGGGGGCAATGCGCCCCGGTTAGGGGGTCCGAGGGCTAGCGGTCCCCGAACGGGGGTTTCGGGGGCAGCGCCCTTGAAGCTAAAAATAGTTGTAAAATTGCCTTGTAAAAGTATAGTAATTTCTACTCAATCTGGGTCGTTCATTAGGCGGATGATCTGACGGTAGAACTTATTTTCAGTTTAGGGTTTTTTGCCCTAGAAGGAAACCCCTCTCTTCGTATGAGGGCATTGTATTGAGGTTGTGTAATAGATGTGTATTCTTAAAATGAGAAACAGAGAGGTGAGACTATGAGAGAAAACATAGGATATTACAGCAGCTCTGTTGTAGGTTGTGTCTCTTCATTTTTCTGGATAATAGAAAGGAAGGACTGGCTGTTCAGGGTGGACGTAGCCCAAACTGGGTGAACCACGTATATCTGTGTCTCTCTAGTTTTATGTGTTTTCTGTGTTTATATTTATGCAATATTCTATGTGTTCCATTGCTCTGTAATATATAATTTTCTAACAATCCAATGCTAGAGTGCTCCAAGAATTCTCTAAGTGTCTAAGAGATTGAGAGAGAGAAGAGAGGAGAACTCCAAAACTGAACTAACAAAAGGTACATACTGATCCCAGAATCCGTTTTATTAATGAGGCATCTATTTTCATCAATTTTCAATTATTTTCCTCTATTTTCCTCCTCACATGAAGCCTATGACCTTTCACCTTCCGTTTCTCCTAATTTCCATTATTTTCATAAATAAAATATCAATTAATGCTCATGCCTTTCAAAATCCTTTTCCATTGCCTTTTCCAGTTTCCTTAGCCATAATAAACCAAATGAACACTTACTCTAGGATTCTTTTCCCAACATTTAGATTGGAGTATATGTCCCGTGACCTTGGTTATTATTTTTTCCTTTATTAACTTTATTACATGGAATTTTATACCAGGGTTGTTATAGAACCCTCCCCATTGGGGAACACTATCCTCAGTGTTCAATGACCCCTATAACCAAAAAAACCATTGAAAGAAAAACATACTTCCCATGGAGCTTTATGACTTAGCTCAATACAATATTTATAGTAATCGGCCTATGGAGAAGCAAGGCAACATGAAAAACTTAACAACATGATAACCATAACAACATGACACCTATACTGCTTATTTGAGTTTTATAACACAACTCATGGTGGTATTTACATCCATATACATATGTACATATAAAAAAACATGACACCAAAACATATACAAGAAACATTCACTCAACTAGTGAATACAGAAGGATACATAGCTTGCATATGATCTACCATCCCCTATGGAAATTCATCGGGCCCAAACTACTTGCACTGCACTTTGACCTGCCCGATTGCTCGGTTCTAAAGCATGAACATATTTCTCTACAATATACAATGAGGTTCTAGCTACCCCAACACATTTATTTGCTTTATCATCAATTTCTTTAGAGCACCTGTAGTGACATCCCGCGCCAGTTCACTACTGTCCAAAAAGTCTTTCTCCAAGATCTTAGCTGTTTTTGACTTTTTCTGTGCATGTGGTGATTCCTTGATGTTCGGCCTCTTAACTTGGGGTGATTTTGTGGGAAGGTCCATGTGTTCCTGGGTCTTTGTTTCCCTCTACATGTCCTGTTTCGAAGAAACTTCCTGATCTCCCCTGGTATCCTCGGTGGTTACTTCCTTGATCGCCTCTTGCTGAAAAGCTGCCTTTTGTCCCTAACGTGTATTTCCACCAGTTTAGTGACTCGCAGCGGGATTTCCTTCTTTCGTTGTTGTTCTACCATCATTTATAATGTGGCCACATCTAGGGCATGCCACTCTGGAGGCCATGTTGCTAGTACTTCGTAAATTGCATCGTCTGTTGCGATGAACAGAAGCTTTACCCATGTTTTTTGTGGATCCTTCCATGCCCGGATATATAGGTTATGCATGTCTGCTTTGAACTCAGTCGTGCTTTGCAAATTGTTATATATTGTTGGGGACAACATTGGTCTACAAGTGATCCATGTCCGGATACTTGCCTCCACGAATATCTAGAATACTTTGATCTCAGGAACCCTCATGACGTCCTTTGTAGCCCAGAGTGAGTTATACCGCACTACTTCAGGTAGGTTCTTCTCAATGCTAGGAAATTGGCTACCCTGCAGTAATTCTCTAGAAACCAGAAAGATTGATAGTAGCAACCATCCATAATGGAAGGTCTTACCTTTCTCTTAGGTTTCCTTACATTTCGTCAAAAATTCATTGCATAGAAACTACGCCTAATTGAATTGAACCTCTTCTACACATTTCTCCACAAGCGCAATGACAGGCGATGGCACCTCATTTGTACAACATTTCCTCATGAGTTTACTAGCCAGTAGCTGGGTGGTGACACACACCCCTTGATATTTGATGCTTGCTATGGCATACCTACGCTTTCACTTTTCTAGCTTGTATTTAGCTTCCATTGCTTCTGCGAGACCCACATCACTACTTGTTTCGACTATGTATGTGGGGTCATTCCCTTTAATAGGAAGGTGGGCAATCCCGTGTACTAAATCGGTCATGATGGGAATCGACTCCTCCGGCTAGAGATACACATCATGTACAAGACATAGCAATTGCTGGATCATAAAAATGGTGATGGTGACGTGGTGATAGTGGGGTATCCACCTTAGATTGAGTAATATCGCCTTCTCCACACCTCGTAACCACTTCCACGGCAATAATTTGTCTTCGATCAACTGCGGAAACTTCTCGATGTCTGCGAGATCCCAATATTTGAACTTTATACTCAGTATTCGGCCCAGCGGCAGACCGTCAAACCTTATTTCATCCAGAAGAAGGCGGGTTTGAAGCATACTCTTCGCAACGTCCAGGTCCTTCGGTATCTTGGCCATCCCATTCCATGGAGAGATATATGGTGGTAGTGAAGGTATTTGGAAAGCATCCTCTTCTTCCTCATCCGGTGCTTAAATCTGAGCGATCAAGGTCTGCAAATCTTCCTCGTCCTCATCCATTTCAGTGGTGATTTGTTTTCCCTTTTTGGCCATTGATAATTTACTGAATCGTGGGTGATGTCCGGACGGGTCCCATTCTAATTTCCTTTTCAGGGTCACGGTGTGTGTGGGGACTTTGGAAATTCGGGGGCGGCAACCACTTCTTCTAGTTCGTCCGATATCAGATACAGCTCTTCCATGAATGGTGCTTGGGCTCTAGTTATGGTACTCATTGGAGGCCTAGTAGTTGGATGTTCAGTGTTCTGTATCAGCTCAAATATCAAATATACCTGTGTTGTCCAAGGGTTTTTAGATGAATGCGTAAATTTGAATGGAACCCTTCCCTACTTTTTCAATTCATTAATATTTTCTAGGTGACATATCTTTTCGTATCTAGCTTGTGGCTCTAGTCTTAATGACCTTCCACCTGCTCCTCTCTATCGTAACTCGAGCTTCTTATCATGAGTAGTGATGGCAATGATCACCTCCAAGCCTGTTGATGTGGAAGTGCAACCCGTTTGGTGTGACTGAATCTTGCTGGCTTATTGGCCCTACATGGAACCATCTTACTGTGCAAGCCTCATGTAGATTTGTTTATAGTCTCGTGCCTCCTTTCAACTGCTGGGGGCATTGAGACTGTGCTTTTTATAGCTAGTCGGTGGTCGCACCTTAGGTGTGATATTTCCACTTCCCTACTAGCCCAAGCTGTGGGCACCTTTTGGGTGCCTTCATATCCATTATCCCATCGGCGCTGCTGTATATGGTACAGTCCTTAGTTGGTGTGGTCACAACCATGATAGTAGGGTTGCAGCTTGTTTTAGTACCAAGCTAGACCTAACCTGGCCTAGTTCCCTTATTTGCAGATTCACGCTACCTGCTTGTGCGACGCTGGATTTTATTTTTCTGATATCTTCATCCAACATCATGCTTTTCCTCTTTAGTCATGTCCATTCTTCCTCGATTCTTGAAGCCTGCTACTGCCTTGCTGAATGGCTTCCTGCAACCACCAAATTTCTTTGCCTAGGACCTCATGAACTGTAGATTTTATGGTCTAAGTAGTTACTTCCATCACCTTCATCCCTCTCCTTTTTCTATTGAGTTTATAGGCCCACCGAACCCCTGGTATCCATAGATTATTATTGGGTCATCTTATCATATGGATGTTATTTCTGCTCCCCCTGGCTTTTGTAGTGGCTTTGTTGCGATCAGCTGGAAGAATGCATCATTGTCACAAATTTGGATTCTTGATTCTTAGCTGGCTCGGTGCGTGCACCATATACACCTGTATCCTACACTACGAACAGATGCTCCCCCTGCTTTTTCCTCCAATGCATACGTGCACCTTCCTTCTACGTTTGTGCCATGTTCTCTTAGTCTATTGGCATGTCCTTCACCCTTGTGCAGTTATTTCGCACAGTGCCTCCATTTCCGCACCCTACTGTTTTTGCTCCAGAATTGAGATTTCGAAGTGATCTACTAATTTCTCCATGTGCATTGCATCAATTGGTAACTCCCTTGCTTCTATTGTTATGCAGCGTAGTGATCTAACCATCATATTACAATTTATCATTCTGACCTCGTGCAATCGGTTATGTCATCACTCGATCTCTTCATCTGGGTCTGATGTGCAGGAACTGTCATTTTCCCATGAGATTCTCCTACCTGCTGTCGAGTTCACCCGGTCCTAATCCTATGCTATGATCTAGTAGATGCAGTCCAATTCATCTTCACTGTCCTCATTGCGCAAAGGCTTAGTGTAGCACACCCCTTTAGCTAGGTCTAGTGGGACCACTATGCGGAGAGACTTTTTCTCAAATATCATTTTTCGTCTCTTTAGGTTGATGACCCCATTCATGTCCATGGCCCAATCTATCGTTAATAATGCAGGGTAAGGATTACTATCATCCACAATTTCTATTACCTCAAAATTGGTCTGTGTGCTTGCACCTTCGGTTTCCAGTGTAACTCCTTACAGTCTCCCCATAGGTAGGATCCTTTGTTGGTTTACCATCTGTAATTGGATAAGACACCATTGTAGTGCGGGCCTACAGATGCGCTCCCAGGGCCGTTTAAGTAGGACATTAACATCTGATCGCAAATCCAGAATGAGCTGATCCATCTCATGCTCCCCAATCTGGGCAATCAACTACATTTCCCGCTCGGTGCGCAAAGCATGTTTGCCTAGTTTTCGGACGATGCATGGTTTGCCTGACCCTACGCACCTAGTTATCAACTCTTGCAATCCCTTCACTACTTTAGTGTCCCATGGTAGCTCCATGCATGTATCTTAAAAGATAGTTAGCATAGAAGTATCCATCTCCGGCTCAACTTGATCCTTGCTACCAGAAGTGAAAACCTCCACGAAGTGCTTCCTAGCTTCCATAAATGTTTCCTTTGCATGCTCCAAATCAAATTCAGGTTGCTTTGTAGGGGCCTTACGAACCCATGCATCCTCCTTAAGTTTATTCCCCTTATCTTCTCCTATATTTGCACCACTTCTGAGCATGATGTTCACATTAGGATCCTCCTCACACATTTCAACCTTCATCATTCAGACATTTTGAGTGGGAGTAGCCTAAAGCACCCCTTTTTTCTGCATCTATGCAATTAGTGTGGGGCAGTCTACTGTGATCAAATTGGTAATAGTACGAGAAACATGTTCTCATTCGATTCATGCAATCACACACGTAGTGCCCAGGTCATCCAACATTGTAGTAGATTAATTGTCCTCGGCCTCGTCTGGGTCCCATTCCTCCTCATCCCCATCCGCGTCCCTAGAATCTGCCCCATGCTATTGCTGTAGCGAAATCCTATCCTCGCGCTTCAGTCTGCATCCTGTAAGTAGGTGTCTGATCCATAATCAATTCATAACTTCAACAATTTTTTTGATCGTGGCCCATCGATCTACAAAAATTGCAAAATAGCTACTGAGGGGGTTGTATAAGTTTATGTAATAGATGACAATTTTGTGGTGTGCTTTCCTCCCACCTGGCAGATCACGCGCCAGAGTGCGAGCAATGTGCATGGCCTCACTTGTGCCTTTGGTCACAATGGCATTGGTCCCCCTACCAAATAGTTCGTGAATATCGAACAATGATCCTTATCATGCACCACACCTCTGTGCGCGCCTTTGATCAGGGCGCCTTATCCTATTTCAAACTTTGCATCTCTAGGCATAGGTTTTGTAGTTGTGCGTGGATTTTCTGAAATCCCAACCCTAGATCTTGTATTGGGGTTTCATGCAACCTCATTGCTGTCTCTAATGCTTTAGCTTGGGTTGAGATATTTTGCTATGATAGTGTTGTCCTCAGATGTGGTGTCAAAGATGCCACAAACCACGCATAGTGTTGCGCATCCATCAACGTCATGTTAGCCTCAGGGATTGTAATCTTAAATCTCTGATCCAGGTCCCACGGGGTTTCACCAGGTAACATCATTATCTCCTTGAACTTGATGATTGACTACGTCTCTGATTTTGGCCAGCTAAATACTTTGTTCAATGCATCTAGGATTGCCACTATTCCTACATTCGCGTGATTACTAGAGTACTTTATATACCACGTCAACGTGCAATCCTGCAGCATGCTCACCATAGTAGCCTTTCTAATGTTATCATCCATAATGCCTTGGGCTTCCCATACTTCCTTTACCATGAACCATAATTGGTTTGGTTCCTCATTCCCTATGCCTCTAAATATAGGAAACTTGATTGTACTCACCATTCCAACCTTCGGTGGTGGTGTAGGTGAGGTGGGTGAAGATCGGGTTGATGTAGGTGAAGTTGGTGGGGGTGTGGATGGAGGTAGTAATAGTGGAATGCACTTCTTGATCAACTGGAGTACGCTTCTAGGAGAGAACCATGTGAGCTCCTCATTACTTTCTCATGAAATTGAAATCAAAGGACTCCTTTCTAATCTTTCGGTCCCTCGATAGCCTCTTCCACTCCTCGTTACCACAGACATCAATGGATGTGCATAACCTGCTTTTAATACAACAAAATTTTAATCCAAGTATTCAATGATTTGATGTACTTACCTACGGTCCTTGGAGAAATTGCCTTTCTGCTTCACTGTAAATCACAGTTGTGTCTATCATGAATTTGGTGATAAATCCTCCTATTATTCGGTCTAGGCAATGATCTACTGCCCGTACGATTTTATCTTCAGACAGCTCTAGCCGGCACACCAACTCGGGAGTCCACACTATTGTTTGATGAATCCTGCACCTTCCCATGCTGTTAGCTAGCCTCGCGATCCACTCGTACATGTCCAACGAGAAGGTTGCGAAGAAGATCTCATGGATTTCTGTGTATATGTAGCAATCTGGCCACCTTTCCTCAGATATCTACGGATTTTTGTTCTCCTATACAACAAACTTGTGCAGTTTCTGATCCAACCAATATTCAATCTCTTTCTTCATAGGGTTCAAGTGTTATGACATCAGACATCACTTTGGCAGATCCCAGTCTTGGCAAAGGAACGATTTGTTGGCTTATTGGGGCCCGACCCAGGTTTGGAAGAGTTATTAGCCGAAAAAATCCTGCGCTACTGGCCCTTTCGGGAAAAGTCGATAGAGCACAGAATGAAGTCTCACCCAAGGTAGCAGGGGAGGGTTCTAGAACTAGGTTTCCACACACTTGGTATGTTTGATGTGGTTTGGATGGGGTCATGAATTGATCTGTGCCCTTGCGCTACTATGTACGACTATCGGGCTTCCACGTAAATCCGCAACAACGTGCTCTTATTATTATGACTTTATTATAGATCTATACTACTTCTTATGGTATTTAAGCAAACATTTAACAATCGTACTGAGTGCACGTTGTTATCACCAAAATAAGGGTTTACACTGTTCTTAGTCATGGTCTTAGATAAGTGTCAAGTCACCCTATGTTTTAAGGGGTAGGTGATAAGTTAGGAGTCTCAAAGGTCTCATATTTCATATCCAAATAAAGTCCAACAACCTTATTCCATGTTTCATGAGTCTTACATTCTTTTAGAAACACATAGCTTAAACTATTTTTAAAATTTTTGGAATTAGCCCCGAAAACCACATTTTCATAGTGCAGACAATGTAAAATCATTGTTTTGTGCTACGAAAATGTTGCTCTTTTTGTAGCACTTCCCCCATGCACTACGAAAGCGAAGATTCATACAACAGTCTTGTCAAAACATCAATATGTTAATATTCCGTTAAATTTTCATTATTAGGTGTCAGCTAGGAGTCAGTCCTTAAACATGCGGCCATCCAAAACTAATTATTTCGAATTTAGGGGTCATTATGATATATGATTTCAAATTCGAAAGGGCTGGCTAGTCTCTTATTGTAGTTTGCATGAAAACCCTCAAACAAAATCATTTTTTGAATGGTAAGCTTTTGGTAATTTCTTACCAGGGTTTCTCTCATCCATAATTCAAGTGAGGCTGACCACCACAGGCAAGCAAGGTTGACCAACAAAATTGCAAGCGAGGTCGTTTTGTTACAGGAATTCAGAAGAAATGATGGCATAAGAGAAGAAAGTAACATGTCTGGTCATTGTTTAAGAACAAAGCCTAAAAGCACCGAGGTTTTAGTCAGAGATAAATTATTCAAGAAAGCAGGATGTTGGAAGTTTTGTAGAAAATTGCGAGGAGGACATACTTAGGTGACAAAGGAGTTTGCACTGCATTTCACTGGCTCAAGCACAAAGGTTGGAATCCTAAACTTGCAAATTTCTCCAGAGATCATAGCTTT
The DNA here is from genome assembly GCA_000404065.3 of Pinus taeda. Taxonomy (NCBI): domain Eukaryota; kingdom Viridiplantae; phylum Streptophyta; class Pinopsida; order Pinales; family Pinaceae; genus Pinus; species Pinus taeda. Next base: position 17,570 of record APFE030756036.1, read on the forward strand.
GGTGATAGAGATTCCTAGGGGGCAAGATACATGTTTCAATAACTTTAGATTTGACATGGAACCATGTAAAGTGTTTCTAAAGCCAGAGTTTGCATAAATAGACTTAACCAAGGCAGTTCCCAGGAACTACATCAAGGACAACTATGCCAACTTGCTCTTCACATCCAACGTTATTTTACGTGTGAGGGAAGATATCAAAAGGCTATTAATATAATTTTAAACTCATGTTTCATTTTACTAGTATGATTTCTTTAGATTTGCCTTACTTCTTGTATCGAAGTGTAGCTAAGATGGAAAATAAAGTGCAGTTGAAATCTCAAAGACATGAAACTTCCCTGTTTCATCATGGTCTAATTAAATGATAGTTCTACATGAACTCAAAAGGATCAACAAAGAATGGTCTTCTTTTTTGTTTTTATGTGACTTTGGAGCGGAAAATCAAGATGTAGGCGTTAGCCCTAAGGTTAAAGGAACTCTATTAGCAAAAACTAGCAAGTCTGTAATGTCCAGGGCAAATTATTTGTTAATTTGAAACCTAGGAAGCAGGTGAAAGAGAAAGTAAGAAAAAAATGAGTAGTTATTCTTGAAACTCCTAAATCTACAAAGAAAAATATATTTGAGGTTAAAGGAATGACACAAGAACAGTCAACTAAGGGAGAAAGTTCAAGCTTGAAGGGTGATTTAAATGATATTTCAAAATCCATTGATATTGCTGAATCCCCTTTGGTGCAGGTAGATGTCATAGAATTTGATAAAGGAAAGTCGAAGAAAATGAAACCCTCCAAGAAGCTGGAATTTGAGCATGATGTTACAACATTTGTTTTCAAGCCTAGAAAGCTCTTAACCAAGAATTCCAAAAAGATGCAAGAGTCCAATATTGATTTCGGGAAAATAGAAGAAGCTTCTGCTATTCAGGAAGAGTTGGTAGACTTTTCATCACCAAGACTTGAAGGTAACAAAATCAGATTTTTTTCCACTCAAACCGAAAAAGCCAGTTATGAAGAAACGAAAGAAAAGTTAAGAGCAGCTAATAATGAAATTTCTAGACTAAGGATGAAAGCAAGGAGGCATGTTCCTGAAGGACCGATTTGAAAAGCGTAAAGGCTCTCTGGGAAGTTGAAAAAGTTTCCAAACCAAAAATAGTGAGTAGTGAAACTCAGTACTTTACTTGGACTATTTGGACTTTACTCAATTAAGAGCTACTAACAGGAGATTGTAAAGACAAATTTAAGACCTAGAAATACAGTTAACAAAATCTAAGGAAAGGCTACAACAATAATGAAACAGAGTGATGAAAAAAGGGCAATAAAGGGTATATATTAAAACAATTTTGGTATTAAAAAGAAGGTTATCTCTGAAGAAGAACAATCTTATAAGGTTAATTTGTTTTGTTTTTGGTGATCATATCAGTCTTTATGAAATATTGAAAATTCCCAAAATGCATATTTTGAAGGTCGTTTTGAAAAAAGAGCATACACAACAGTTTCGTAGCGTTCTACAAAACTGCTGAAGGTGACTTTTTAGCACTTTATAGATGCATTTCGAGGGTAAGATCTGATAAATTCAAAGTTTTGATGACTGCTTGTTGATATATGAGGATCATTGATGAAGTTTTGAGATGGCATAGATGCAGAATGGTTCAAAGAAGTATTCCATAAGTGATATAAAAGTTGTGCCACGAAAATAGGCTATTTTCATAGCACAGTCATGTTTCTTTCTATTTTTCATCTATTCGAGATTCCCTTTCTTGCACAGATGCAAAAATTAAGTTTAAATGGATTACTAACACATGCCACATATGAAACTACTCGAAGGTAAGCATAAAGGATTAAGGGCCTTCAAAGGAGGAACTCTGTCTCCTTGTTTTCAAGATAGTTAGGTCATGACTCAGCACGGTTTGCAACAATATTGGAGACATCATCAAGCTCAAAGACATGGATTGGAAACTAATTAAAGAATGTATTATATCATAGATAAGATGGTTGAAAGCATGTTTTAGGAGTTTCACTCCTATTTGTATTAGGACTCTTAAAGATAGCTAGTTGTCAAGTTGTAATTCAGTAGTTTGTTTTATGAATAGATAGGTGTCAATGTTAGGAATTCGAATTCCCCTAAAGATGGATCATAGTATCCAAGCCTATAAAACCTCTATATAAAGTATGAGAATTAAACTCCTCAGGGTTGGTAATTTCATTAGCAAAATAAAGTTGTGTTATTGTAAGAAACTGTGTTTTTTCAAACTTAATATAGAGATCAGTTTGACTACTCAAGATTCACAAGGATTTTATGTGTTTGATGTTCTTATGGACTTTTTCAATTACTTATTTTCAGTGGTATGAGCTTGTGATATTTAGAATTCATTGGAAAATTCTCTAACTTCCTTCACATGCTTGTAAACTGTGTTGATTCACTATGTTACTATTTTATTTATAGAACTAAACTCTAAGTGCCTTGACTTACATTTTTTGTTGATCATGTTGTTTTGTTGAAGACTATCTTCACTCCATAGCCCAATAGATGTTTGCTAATATTTGATTCAACCAGTGAACCAGTTATACATTTGTCCATTTTGTTCCTAGAGTTAGCAATATAATCATTAATCAAAAATCTTAAACCTATCGAGAGAGACCTCTCACGTTGAGGAGGCTAAGCCTCAACCAAATATTGGTTTGAAAGAGTTACTCAGATTCTACATTATTAGCAACCTATTAGGGTCATATTTTATGATAGCATGTGCAATCATAAATATGCATAAATTCATAACATAAACAACAGATAGATTCACAATAAAAAACACAATGATTCAGAAATTCTTATCTTTATTGATCTCTTTCTCAGTAAAACCAGATCTGCCCTGAACACTCAGCTACAGGGGTCTGCGCACACAACTGTAGACTCTACCGGGCCTCTGCGGACACAGTTGCAGAGCCTCTATCTATCTACCTGGTGGGCCCCAGTATTGCAACAATAATGTTGCAACTCCCAGGACTCCCTTCTTTAATTTTATCAACCCGGTAGTTCGTAACAAACTTGGAAGCGACGGTGATGTATGCACAAGTACTAGCTCTTGCCGCAGGTGTCACTTGGTCAGCTGGCACAAGTATGCTAGGGGCTTAAGCCAACTTCTATGAGCTCTGAGAAGAAGCTTTTTAACTGATGGACGAAAGCTAACTCAAAGGAAGCTAATCTACTTGCAAAAAGAAACTGAAAGCCAAAAAGAAATGCAAACCCTAGCAAACCCTAATTCTACCAGCTAGTCCTATTGATGCAAGAATGAGAATGCAAACTACTGAAAGAGATGCCATTACTTCTATGAAGGTAAAATGCATGTGGCTAAGTTATCACTATCTGAAGAAAACATCTTTTTATATTTTTGAATAAGTTGTTAGAATTATCATGCACGTGATTTTAACTGGCTTTTGACTATGTAGAGGTGGATTGGTGAGAGGAAATGCCTGGAAAATTTTGGGAAGGTTCAGAGAGGGTCTAAGGAGTCCCTAACACTCTTCCCCAGAGTCTCACAAGTTTTGGCTATTAGGAAACCTCACTTGTGAGCTTCTACAGGAAGTCTGCAGGGGTTCTACAGGAAACTTCATGATTTCTACAGGAAACTCCAGAATTTCTACAAGAAACTTGGAAGTCGGTTTCTAGGAGGTGGATGAGTGAGGAAAGGTGCATGGATGGATCTGGAGGTAGGATAGGGGTCTAAAGTGGCCTAAGGACTGGTGGATGGAGTGGTGAGGAGGTGTAGAAGGTTGAATTGGCTTGAAGAAGGCTAAGGCAATAATTGCACAAAAACTAGGGTTATGTGAGAAAATGTGGCAAATGTGAGGTAAGGATTCTAAGTAGAGGGTGGAGTGAATGGTGCTGAAGGAGAATAAGCAGATGAAGGAGTGGTAAAGGTGCTCTGCAAGTCGTTTTTCGAATCTGAACCAACAAAGACTTGTAAATTTAAAGACCTAGTTATGTTGACCTAATATGCTAGTTGTTGGTAAAGAGAATGAACAGAAGTGTAACTTGCAATGAAACCATGTATTTTAACTCATGAAACTAAGCAAATGAAAGTCTGAACTTGTAACCAACTTCTACACATTAAAATCAAACACTAGTGATTGCATGGCAAAGCAAAATGAGTGTTTTTGTGGGCAGCAAAGTCATCCTAGTCACAGCTCCTGATCCCACTGAGGGAGAGGTGAAACCACAGATGTTTGTTGGCCCTTTTCTTGAAGTTGTTTCTGTTAACAACCTATCAACTAAATCTCAGCATGAAAAGCTATTTTACTCATCAAAGAAAACCTAAATAACAAAACGAGATTTAGATCTAAATAGCAGATTTTATTTTAGGAATGCAGCAAAGAGACACGAAAGTAAACAAAGGAAGTACTGGGCACTTGAGATGGGCCCAACCCCAAGAGATATAGCCTCCTAAGAGATATTTAGAGCTGGTGCAAAGCTGGATTCATCTTTATTGATCAAAAGAAATGTTACATTCCAAAAACTGTCCACAAGGAGAACTTGAAAATGTGTTGAAAGCAAAGCTAATCCATTGCCTAAAAATCGAATTACAAAATGACTAACTATTGGCTAACCAAAATGACTAACTACGAGCTATCTACTGGCTATCAAATGGATAACCAAAATGAGGCCCTAAACGCTCTTATTTATACAAATTGAGGACCCCAACAGTCCTCCTAAACTTTAGGGACTTGGCTGCCCAAAACTTGTAGTTAACAGCAGTCCTACTTTACTTGCTTGGCTGCCCTTGTGCTAATTTATTTGGTGGCCCTTGAACTCCGAGCTGATGGTGGAGAATTCGAGATAAGGGTCCTTAAATGAAGGGGACACCTTCCTACAAATCCTCTCCCTTGTTCTCCCACGAATTTGGCTGCCAAGTGCTCATTAAAACCTTCAATTTTGTCTCCAAAATGACCAAAAAGGCTACACAAAGCACACATTAGACTTGTTGGCATAATGACTAACACAATTCACTCTATTAGCATAAATATAATAAAAAACATGCAATAAACTAATGAGAATGGTGGATTAAGTCGAATTAGGAGGTTGAATGAGCCGAAATAATTATCCATTTTTGGGACTCTTCATAATCTGCCTGCTAAAAGTGTTGCTCATCCTCTGAGCAACTAATCTATTTCCTCATCTTTGATGGCCTTGGTGGCCTCCCTGTCATGCCAAGCTTCTAAAGTGATGTCCTCTTCTTGATCATGAAACCATGCTTTTCTCTCTGCTTCTTCCCACTGCCTGTGCTCCTTTTCTTGTAGCACTTTTGTTAGTGCCTCAACCTTAGCCTGCAATTTGTCCTCTCTTTGCTGCTCATCAGATGTTTCCTTGTCTTTCCTTCTTCCTGTGATTGTTTGGCCACCTTTTCCTCCAATTTCTAGGTCTCTCTTAGCTTAGCCCGAGTTTCCTATAGAGAATTCTCAGCTTCCTGTAGAACTGTCTCAGCTTCCTGTAGAACTGTCTATGAGTCCATCATCTTAAATTGCTCTTTCTAGGTGAAGGCTTTTAGCTTCCTCATTCATAGATGATGGATCTCTTTGAAGTAGGCTCCTCCTTTTATTTATCTTTTGTGTCCTTAATGACAATTTTCTCCTTTGACTGTGGTTTGGGTCTGCCAGTTCTTATCTGCATGCTCTTTCTTGCCTTAAAATATAGTGGAAGCTCCCTCTTTCACTTCTCCTTCAGCTTGGGAGAGGTACTTAGGGCGGCCAGCATAGCTGCTACCTCCCTAGCTAGGATTTCAGCCGATTTCTCCTTCTGCTTCCCTTTTTCAGGACTTCCTGTAGAAAGTCCTGTAGCTGATTTCTGGCTTCCTGTAGAAATTGTTTCAATTGTTTTGGTCTGCTTGGCTGGGGGTTCCTTCTCCTTGACCTGTGTTGTGGTTGCCTTGGGTGTGTCCCTACTTGTTTGTACTTTTTTAGTCTTCTCTGCCCTGATTTGAAACCGTTTCTCCCTTGGCATTTGTGCCTTTATTCCACCCACAGCTTTGGCCTTGGTAGCTTGGCCTTTGTCTTGTTTCTCTTCTTGCTTTTCTTGTGGTGGCCTATCCTTGGTCTTCTTACCCTTAATTTCCTTACCCTTAGTTAGCTTCTCTGCCTCAATATGCTCCTTTTCCTCACTACTGGATGAAGTGTAAGTTCACATGACAACCATGGATAATGCTGAATCATGAATCCCCCTAGCATGGTAAGAGTGCTCCCTTTTTCTTATTCTTTTTTCAGAAACATAAATTTTGTTTATAGTTTCCTCCTGGACTCAAGGAAGAATTCTTCAGCTATTTGATATCAATGAACAACAATTCCCTCGTTTCAAGACTTTTTTTGCCCAAATACTCGACTGTCAGAAGGGAATTAGGCTCCCACAGACAAAGTGTAGAGCTTAATTTTCATTCCCAGCATGCATACAACCACATAAATTTCACATTCTTCATGCACATGTTAGTCCTCATAGTGCTTTAATTCTTGTACAGGAGAAATTTGTTAATAGGAACCGTGGAGGGGAATGTGATGCAGAACCAACTGAAAAATTTCATGTATCACATAGGAAAACTACCATTCTTGACCCACAGGCAGATTTGTTTCATACTTTCTTATTCAAAAACAGTTTTAATTCACCACCTTTCAGATGTATCATGCATGGAAGAGTGTTTTTTCAAGCCTACTACTTTCAGGACTCCCAATTTGTCAAAGAGAAATCCAGGCTTTTCTTCTCTGGAAGGCTCTACTGTACTTTCCTGTAGAACGTCTTCCTGTAGAAACGCCTGTAGAGTGCCCCTGCGCCTCTGAGCGAGCCTGATATGCGGGATAACTTCGAAAACAGGTAGAAATGAGTGGAGGACGACTAGTTCATCATTTTGTGGAAGCGGAGGATGCATACTTTAGTCAAGTGCAAATGGACAGCAGGTGATGTGAGTTTCAGCCGAGCATTTTTCATTGCGGCGTGATTCTTGGTGAGGGAGTGAAGTGGCCAGGTTTACGTGGCCACATGCAGACTGTAGTTCTACTTACTAACTGTATGTTTTCTTCTTTATCAGTTGCACTAGAGTTCAAACGGCTAACACTCCCTGTTTTTTTCTTTTTTTCTTTTTTTTTAATTTCACGTGAGTTGTCTAACACATACCTTGCATGATTCCTGGCTGATTGATAGAGAATTGGACAAGGAACTATCGGCTTAATATTGCTATATTCGTGGCTCAATTCCACCATTACATTCACTCATGCAGTTTTTAAATTAGATTTGTGCAATAGAAGAACGAGTTTCAGTCACGTACCTGAAGTCAAATGGCTGCTGTGAGGTGTTGTGGCTAGTCATTGCTGCATGCACTGGTTTCTTTGGTTGCATGAGGGCTTGGCTGATGATTTTTGGTTGTTTTCCTTGTGCAGATGTCCTCTGACCAGATCTAAGCTACAAGCATTTGTTTCCACGTTCAAATCTACACCTTCAAGCTACTGCTGCTGAATTTTCACTGGACCAGAACGTGTTTTCGCCATTGCTTCCAAACGGTAAACGGGATCGATCTGAAACTTGTTGAGCGTGTTCCTATCATCATGATGCACTCCCATAACAAAATTGTGATCAATGGATGCACATATTTCGAGAAAAATGGAAAATGGCTGAAGATTTCAGAGATCAATTTATTGGAAACCGTGCATCGGAATCAGCTGAAACTACTTGGGTAGGCTACTATCACCCATGTGCATCTCCCCATGAAATAGGTTTTGAAACGGATCCACGAATATGGAGAAAATGCAAAAATGGCTGAAGGAGATCGAGGCTGATTCCTCAGAAACCGTGCACCGGAATTGGCTAAAACTGCTCAGGCATGTTGCCATCACCCTTGTACAAATCCCCATAAAACAGTTTTTCAAATGGATGCATGGTTTTCAAGTTAGGGCAAAAACAAATTCTGTTCTAGGTATTTTTGCTTCAAGGCATTTTGCAGTTTTATTGCATGGTAAGAAAAGTGAACTTGGGCTATGATGCAGGTATGGAGATGATGGAGGAGGA
>APFE030756039.1:0-30522 GCA_000404065.3 Pinus taeda
GGCTTATGGTATCCTAGAAATACAGATCTCACACTTCATGCTTATACAGATGCAGATTGGGCCGGAAGTGTGGATGATAGGAAGAGCACAAGTGGTGGTGCGTTCTTTATGGGTTCCAGATTAGTATCTTGGTTCAGCAAGAAACAGGTTTCGATTGCCTTATCTACAACTGAAGCAGAATATGTTGCTGCTGCATCTTGCTGCACTCAACTCCTTTGGATGATGCAGACCTTGCAGGATTTTCAAATCGATTGTACTCTGCCTGTCTCCATCTTATGTGATAACACAAGTGCAATCAGCATTTCAAAGAATCCAGTCATGCATTCGAAGACAAAGCACATACCGATCAAATATCATTTTCTTCGGGAACAAGTTCTTGAACAAAAGGTCAAGTTGGAGTATGTTCCTTCTAAGGAACAAGTTGCTGATATTCTCACCAAACCATTGCCCAGGGAGGCCTTTGAATACCTCAGGCACAAGCTGGGGGTTGTTGATGCATCATCATGTTGAATCTCTTTTGATGGTTGTTCGTACAGGTTCAGGGGGAGCATATAATGCATTGTCGGCATTATGGAGGATGTGCAGAAGGAGATCTTGGAAGTAGCTGCAATATGTCTCTATCTCTTTCATGGTGGATTATGGTTCTTCATTTCAGATCTGGTTCATATTCAGGGGGAGCATGTTCTTAGGGGGAGCATAACCCTTTGCCCTTGATGTCAAAGGGGGAGAATGAAAGCTAAAGTTTTGTGGTTGCCATCAAGTCCAAAGGGGGAGTTTGTTGGCATTATGGCTAAAGTGTTGTCCTTGATGGCAACCCATACAGGTGATGGATCACTGTACAACAGGTCAGTAGCAAACATTGATGAACAGCTCTCAAATATTGAAGAAAATAAGGAGTACGCAGGCACACCGTACAAAAGGTGCGTACACGCAGGCATGTCTTATATAAAGTGCGTACATACCCGCAGGATACCCATTCATTGGGTGCGTACCCCCAGTGCACACACTTCAAGGCAGTAAAGTGCCCACACGTGGGGTTTCTCATGGTATTTAGCCGACGGTATTGTGTTATCATGGTTTTGGCCCGTGGTATTGTTTATTTTATTATTATTATTGAGCCCCATGATCCTTGATTTAAGGAAGAGCATGCCTATATAAAGCTAAGGAGATCATTTGGCTTGAGCATCTTTTGAGAATTGAATATCTTAAGATCTGATCTATTGGGTTCTCGGTTTAAAAAGCTTGATCTATAGAAGAGAAGTTGAAAGCGAATCTGTGAAGGGTGATTTTTCGAGCGCAAGATCAGATCTGAGCATCTGACTTTATTTCAGCCCTAGACCGAGGTACGCAGAGGCGATGAAGGTTCAGTGTGTGGGTACATAGGAGAAGACAAAGGTGCAGTGCGTGGGTACGCAGAGGCGACCAAGGTTCAATGCGTGGGTACGCAGAGGCGCCGAAGGTTCAGTGCGTGGGTACGCAGAAGTGGCGAAGGCCCAGTGCGTAGGTACGCAGGGCGACAGTCGTTCAGGTGCGTGCTTTCTGCAACAGCATGCGGCGCGATTATTCCTTTGGGTGCGTACTTTCTGGAAAGTACGCGGCACGATAGTGTCATTGGGTGCGTACTGTACGCAGTGCAGTGAAAGGAGCAGTGCGTGTCCACGCAGTCCAGCAAGAAGGAGAACCGCGGGTATACACAGAGAGGCAGAAGGTGAACTGCGTAGCAACGCAGGCCAGTAGAAGGAAAACCGCGTATCTGTGTTAAGATCTTCTGGTGATTGAATTTTTTTCTGTTGAAAAGGTGTTCTGGGATCTGTTCTGTTATTGTTGATCTGGTTATTACAGTTGACTGTATAATTTACATGTACTTGATGATCATTTGATGTATATGGATCCAGTTTGAAAATTTATGAAAAGTGGTCCTTGAAAAGAAGTAGGGGTTTGTAGCTCCCTTTCAGGAGAGACTGGAAAACGAGAGAGAGTTGTAGCTCTCAGCAGGTTGCAGCCTGCGTACTGGTAAAGGACTGCACCAGTACAAGACCATTGTAAAAGGAGTTTCTAATTTGAAAAGAAGATAGAGACATATTGCAGCAGGTGGTTTTCACCCACATTGGGTTTCCACCTTATATCTAGTGTTCTTTGATGTGACTGTCTGCTTTTCTTATTCATGCTCATTATTTATGGTATTGGTATGCAAATATAATCCAAAGTATAAATAAGAAAGATTTGTAAAAGATTAAGATAATACTGATTCATCCCCCCTCTCAGTATTATTGTCAACACAAATGTTTGGAAGGATATCTTCATTGCTTTGTCTTTGATAAACAGCCATAATGGGTCAAATGGTTGCCTCTAGCTGAATGGTGGTATAACACTTCCTTCCATACCACAGCAAAAATGACCCCATTTATGGCACTTTATGGATATCATCCACCATCCATAACATCATATTTAAGAGAAAATTCCAAGGTTCAAGAAGTGGAATATCACATCGAGCATCAACAACAATTTCTCTAACTCTTAAAGGATAACCTCACTTTGGTGCAGAATATAATGAAACAACAAGCAAATCAACATTGTAGCGAAAGAAGTTTTGATGTAGGTGAATGGGTATTCCTACAACTACAACCATATACACAAATGTCCCTCAAACAAGCTAAGAAGGATAATAAATTATCACCAAAGTATTATGGTCCATATAAGGCATTGCAAAAGATCAGTACTATGGCATACAAATTGGGGCTTCCTGCAACTTCCTGAGTGCACCTAGTTTTCCATGTTTCATGTTTAAATAAGGTTATAGATGACAAGCTCATAGTTCAAAAAATATTGCCAGAACTTGACAAGGAAGGAAAAATCATATTGGAACCTCAAGTAATCACAGAAACAAGAACTTGACAGCTACGAAATGGATCAATTTCAAAGTATCTCATCAAGTGGAAGAACTTACCCGCTGAAGATTCCACATGGGAGGATGAGAATTTTATATAGAAGCATCCAAAACTACTCAAGCGTTGAGGACAACACTTTTTTGAAGGAGAGGGGCATGTTAGGTCCCTATAATACTAGTGATTCCCCCATTATTATTGTCATTATAGACCTTACTATTATTATTGTACCCCTATTGTCCCCATGTTGTTATTAGTGTGCCCCATATAACCCACTATTGTTATTGTTGTGCCCTTATATTATTATTGTTGTGTCGGCTTTGATTATATTGTGACCCCCTAGACTCCTATATATAGAAGGGAGTTTTAGTCATTTGTATCATCCAAGAATTGTTCATTTGTGTAATTTAGAGAAGGTTTCCCCTTCGAAGAGGCTGATTTTGAAGTCGTTGTTATATCTTTTCTATCTTTTTGTGAACTGGTTGATAACATTTGGTATTAGAGCTTTGGATTCTAGGGTTCCGCTGCTCCAAACAGGTCATCGTGGAATTTTCACTATAACTTTGTTTCTGCGACATTCAAAAGCTACAAAAAAAAAACCTATTTGAGCTAATATCTCTATTATCTTCTGGTCCAAGTTTCAGATCTTGTCTCACTGTATAGTGGGAGATATGATCTAAGGAATGTAGGGGTTTTGCAGGATCCCGAATTACATCCCAAATAGGTGACCTTGGTAAAATCATTATAACTTTCTCTCTGAGTATCAAATTGAAATTTCATAAGAAGTTACAGAAATAGGACGAACATTATTTTATGTGCATCATTTTCAGGTCTGAAGATTGAAGAAGGGACACATGGGACTTTGTACAAGTTTGCTCTAAGGAAAAAGTGTATAATCAAGTCATCTTGGGAGATTGGGCATAAATCTTTGTTGGAGAATCCAATTTCATTCAGACTAGTGGTGTTGGAAAGTGGACTTATAGGGCTACCATTGTTCACAATTTTAGACCTTGGGGATCTGGAATTTCATAGATACATCACATTCAATATCGATATTCTACAAAGAGAAAAAATGTGTGTAGTTGTTTTTAAAATTTTGCATAAGTTTTGTTTGAAAAACTAGTTTGAAGGAATTCAAAGGGCCTAGTGAAGCATAATTATCATTAATTGATGCCTCGAAGAAAGAAAATGGAAACACATAGCAAGAAAATTGAAATATCTAGCGTAGCTCATGAATAATAGGAAGAAATGCAACATCATATATCAAAATTATGAGACCAAGTGCAACAAAATTCACTCTCATAAAAAGTAACAGAAGCTAAGATGGACGGTTTAAAGAAAGGCATGGAAGCTAACATGGATGGCGTGGAAGATAAGATGGATGCTTTAAAGAAAGGCATGGAAGCTAAGATGAATGATTTGGAAGCTAAAATGGATGGTTTAAAGAAAGTCGTGGAAGCTAAGATGGAAGGCGAAATGGAAGATTTGAAGACAAATTTGACAAAGTTGCTACAAGAAATGTTTACTAATGGTGAAAGGGTAGTAAAGGAAACACATGATGAGAAAACAATAATTGTTAATTAAGATTTAATAGACTCTAACGTTGGATTGAAGACCCACTATTTTCCAAATATCGATATGAGGAAGTTTGATGGCAAGGATCCTGTAACATGGATACTACAAATGGAGCAATATTTCAATCTCCATAATGTGAAAAACAAACAAAAGGTACGCATTGTAACTTTATATTTGGAACCAAATCAGTTTTTATGGTATTGAGGGCTTTTCTCTCGTAAACAAATTGTCACTTGGGCAATTTTTACAGAAGAAATGATGGCACATTATGAGGATACAAAAAGCAACACCCTTTTTAGCCAATTGATAAATCTCAAACGAAAGGGTTCAATGATGGAACACATTGAGGACTCCCAAAAATTGAATATAAGGGTAAAAGATATTTCAGAGGAGCATAGGATTGATGTGTTCATAGGGACTTTAAAGGATAACATCCAACATGAGGTTTGCCTTTGGAAACCTGATTCATTGGAGAAGGCATTCAAGCTGGAAAGAAAAATGGAAAGAAAAATTATGGCAACCAGGAAGCCTACCACTCACAACTATAAATATGGGAGTGTTGTTGCCCCTAGCCTTCCACAACCTATAAGGTTGACACGACAGCAATTGGAAGAAAAAAGAGAAAAAATGCTTTGTTACAATCGTGACAACAAATACACTAAAGGTCATAAGTGTGCTGAGAAGAAATTATTTTACATAGGTTGTGAAGAGGAGGAAGAAAAGGAACAAGAAACATCAAAGAAGAGAATATACACCAGGAGAAAACCTAGAGAAAGAAGAAATGAATCCGACCATAACTTGTAATGCATTGGCTGGAATTACCACTCCTCAAACTATGAAGATAGAAGGACATATCAAGAACAAAAGGGTAATATTGTTGATTGATTTGGGCAGTACCCATAAATTTTTTCATTGTAAGATAGCCAAGGAATTGAATTTCTTCCTATATCCAGCACTAGAGTGTCAAGTGATGGTTGCAAGTGGAGGAACCTGTTTTGGCATTCAACAACCCCCCATTTGTTAATGATAGTAGTTAATGTTACAGTAACTAAATGGGGACCCTTTAAAAAAGTTCATCCAAAAAAACAAAACTTAGCATTTAGTCATTTCTTTATTTTTGAATAAATAAAATATAACAATCAAAACCTTTTTGGGAACTATTAAAAACCTACCTTTTCATATATAGCATGTCTAAAACCCACCAAAGGACCTTTCAAAAAAACCTCCAAAATCAAGAAAAGTGATTAAATAAGGGCTCCATGGTCTAAAGTATCATAAAATCCAACATAAACATAAGTCCTTAAGCTTTTTAGGCTTAAGTCTTGTATCACATATCATGACTTACAAAGAACTCTCTCTTAAAAATGATATAACAAGATTTGCGAGTTGCGAAACTGCGATGGCGCTTTGACTTTTATCACATCGCATTTTGGGCATTCAAGCAAATGCTTTGCACCTACCATCAACTAATATTGTGAAATGTGATTCACGCCTAGACCCACACCTTAGAATATTAAAAGTAAATATTTCGAGTCTGTCAAGTCTATTGCATAGGATAAACCTAGCAATTAACTATACTTAAAATAGCTAATGGACGGATCGCATCTCGTAGATACACAACAGGAATTAAGAATGCTAAAAGGCACATCTTGCAATATTGTGATCTGCAATATTGCTTCGCAAATCGCACAATCGCTATCATTGCAGTACAATGGCTCACCACCCCAGAAGCTTTCATCCTGTTTTACGACGCAAACATTTATGAGCAATAAAGTTAAGGGATAACTAATCATTAGTGGGCATCAGTCGGAAATAACTGCATTTATGTGTGAAAATTCATTCAACTTGATATGATATCTTGTTACGTGCATTCAAATAATGCTTATTTTACCACCTTTACAAGTTATCTGCATTATTTCATTTTTACATTCATCTTTGAAGTGTTCGATAGTTGTTGTTCTTCATTTAAGGAAAAACCCGCAGAGCAAAGTGTTGATAAAAATGGGGACGAAAGGCAAGGCTCTAGCCTCTGAGAAGACAGAGATGACTCCGTTGTTCACAGATACCACATGCAACAAAGGGGGGGGGGGGGAATGAGCCATACACTGAAAGAGTCAAAGAAGGCCATTTGGCCTGCATTCCATGTACAGTGTGGATCATTTGCACTACATGACCTGGGACACATGTTCAAAGAAGCAGAGAACTTGCTATCTCTGCAATTACCCTAATTCCCTGGATGACAGTATGACCTGTTTGGAAATGTCAATAATTTCACCACTTTGGTGAAAATAAAAGTATTCACTCATAAGAAGGATGTTTTTGGTGATATATTTTTGTAGAAAAACACCTTTATAGAGGTGAAGCATATGGCACAACTACTTTTTGACCATGACGATCTGGAAAAGTTTTACAGTTACAGAGAAAGAAGGTTGGCAATGGTCTCATTGGACCAATTATTAATTGAACCAATAAGGGAGCCTACTCCTAGTGTGACTATAGAAGGTGACTCCAAAGAAAACTCCAAATCTGATTATGGGGCAGAGTCTCAAGGAAAATCTATAAGGGAATCGTGACAATCATCACAAAATTGCACAAGCAAAAGCATCGAGGATACAACCCAACCTACACAAAAGATAGCTGAAGAAGCTTAAGCTAGAAAGCAGGTTGAAATCCCTACTACCTCTGTACAACCAATAAAACCCACGGTAATTGACTTAGAGGAAGAGTGGCATAATTTTAATAAAAGTCTCAATATAGAGGAACAGGCGCCAGAGTTTCAAACTCCACAACAGAAAATAGCTCTGGAAATTACAATGGAAGAAACTGCAAATGAATAAGAAGTAGAGCATATCCCTATTACCCCCACCTCCGAAATAATTCTAAGAATTGAAAAAATACCCCATCTGGATGTATTCTATAGCCCACAGCATAAGGTTGTGGTGAAAAGGAAAAGAAAGTAAAGAAAATTGGACTCTATAGATGTTACTACCCTTTAAAATGAACTAATGGATATTCTATGGAAGGACTTGCCTGTCGATCCATCTGCCAACCTAATTAGACTCTTGTAGTTTGTAGGTGCTTATGCTACAGTGACCATAGACAAACAAAAAGAAGTTAAAATGTTGCTTAGAGAAAAGG
The DNA here is from genome assembly GCA_000404065.3 of Pinus taeda. Taxonomy (NCBI): domain Eukaryota; kingdom Viridiplantae; phylum Streptophyta; class Pinopsida; order Pinales; family Pinaceae; genus Pinus; species Pinus taeda. The sequence continues at coordinate 7,599 of APFE030756039.1, forward strand.
AAAATAAAATAATGTCGCTTGAGCAACAATTACAGCAAGTCAAATCCGACCAGCAGGTAGAGAACAGTTGTCAAGCTTCAATAGGAATTTGAACAAATGAAAATAGAACATTGAATCATCTTAGTCGAGAAGGAAGCATAAGTGTAGGAAATAATTGATCTACATAAAGACGATCCAAAAATTGATCAGTTTATTACCAAAGCACTCAGACAAGTCAAGTCGTAGAAATGTGACTTGAACATGATGAGATCTTTAAAAAGGTCTTTGATTTCATCGCCTGGAAAAATACAGAGGAGGGGAGAAAAGCCGACCTACCCAAGCTAGAAGTATCACATAAGGAAATTATGTTTGCAAATTGGGATTCTCGGCTTAAAGAAGAAAAAAAGGCAAAAACAGACGCGGTGGCAACAAAAAACATTATCATAGAAAATATCAATGAGAATTTGCATGGTGCCAATCTAGTGGCAGAGTCCATTCCAGGGTTCCTTCCAGATGTGAAACAACTTGGACAATACTGGAAACAGGCAACAGAAGAAAAAGTGGAAGTGATAAGGTAAATGACCAAGCTAGACTGGGAGGCATATTGGCAACATTTGGTCAAGCCTCACAGCCAATGGATAACCCTCTGATGCCTAATCACTTTGGCCGAGAAAATGGTGCCAACACTGACCGATGTTGTATTCGATGGACAGTTGAAAGTTGAAGTCGGCTAACCTACACAGCTGAAGCCGATGGTGGATATTTTCGATCTGAAGGATCAAATGCAACATAGTTAGTCACCTTGTTTACTTTAATTTTAATTTTATTTTTGCATAAATTGAGGCAGATCGTTTAAACCTCCTCAACTCTTTTTGTAATAATCTATTTTTAGTTTTATATTTTTAGTATTTAAACCCCTCTCATGCATTTAGAGAGGGGTCCATAATTTTATCAGAAACTCTCTTCAAAACAAGCACTTTTGTCCCTTTGAGGAAGATTTGGTGAAATATATGGAACAAGATTTATTTTTATCTGATTTAGCACCTTCTACTGAAATTGCACTTTTGTACTCTTAAATGATGTTGAATGGATTGAAGATAGATCAATATTGTTGAAATACATGAGTAGGACATATTATAAATGGTACTTTTATCTCGTAATCCTTCTTACTTATGTACTAAGCAATCATTTATTTTTCGAATTATTTATGTATGAAAGTATGAATTTTGATTATCATTATTACACTTCTGTATGATGATGATATTTATTTTATGTTGAATATGTGAATAACTCTTTATGCGATATATTTCTCACAATAATTTCAGCTAACTTTTTATATGAAACAATTATTGTTAAAATAGATTCACTTCTAATCATAATTGAATGATCTTTATTACCAATTTATTTTAGAAATGATTGTAGATCACATATATCAAGCTTATCCCGGGTATATTATGATTAGATAGTTTTTCAAAAATTAGAATTTAAATGCATTTGTGATTGATTAGTTTAGACTAGATTACCGTTAGCTTAAAAGTTACTCTAAAAACATCACACATCACCCCATTTAGCACAAGCATTAAACAAATTGGGAAACTAGTCCCATTATCCCCAGTCAGAGCCAATACTCCAAACAGAAAAGGAGCTGCCAACCAAGGTCCAGACCATGTGGTTTTCCCCCATGCTGAGGCAACAATTTTTGAGGCTTCAACATTTTGGCGCTAGAAGGAGGACATGAACTGTGAATGGCAAGTAAATCCAAATTAACAGGCCACTCTAAGAGTAAAACTCCCTCACCCTCACCTCTAACTTCTTGAAAGTCTTCTAAATCCCCTAATCCTAAGCGAGAAGTTGCACAGGATATTATACAATATGTTGCTGAAAACCTAATCGATCCAGAGCTTTCTTCTCTTGCCAAAGCCCCTGAAGTTCAATCTTTGATTCACAAATTACTGGGGATTTCTCTATCACAGGAAGAATCTGAGATATCTCAGGATAGTGTTGCTTCTCAGTTCATTGCATCTTGGCTGTTAACTAGACCACAAAGCAAAAAGTTCGAAATACCTTTGTTCAAATTTTCTCTTCCAAGCCTGAAGAAAGCTATCAAGACACCATCCAAATCTCACAACGAGGTTTTATCATCATCTTCATTAATCCCATCTATACGCTCATAAGATGAATCATCCATCCCACCACTCTAGATCATGATTCACACAGGTACAGGAGCTATATCTTCCTCTACCCAATCATCTTCAAACCCTACTATAACATCTCCCCCTACCCACATACCAGCAATGGCACAAAATCCTCCAAGGCCATGGAAAAACCCAGGAGCTGTTAGGATGGTTAGTCCTTTACATCAATTACTAGCACATCTAGAAAAATGGTTGCCCAAATTCAATCCTGATAATGGTCTATTGGTTGAGGAACATATAAATATGTTGTCCATTAAATTGAATCAAGTAGAGGAGGAAGACGCAATTGTAAGACTATTCCCATATACTTTGCACGGAGTAGCAGGATCATGGTACTTTTCATTACCATCAAGTTCTATTAACTGTTGGGATGCTTTTCAAGAGCATTTTTTAACAAAGTTTGGAGATGATAGATCTACAACTACCTTAATTAATTATCTCTCCAATTTGAAAGCTAAGCCAAGAGAACCCATCAAGGACTTCAACTCTCGCTTCAATAAACTATTGAATAAAATACCAGCGACATCTAAGCCTAGCAATGAGGTCTAGAATGAGTGGTACATCTCTGCTTTGCCATCAAACACAAAATATTTGTTGATAGAGCTGCCAAACCAATCTTGGTAGAAAATATGAAAGAGGCAATAGCTATAGAAAAATGCATCCTAGCTGTCGAAAAGAGAAATAAATTAGAAGAATGGAAATCTAAGAAAGTAACCTTCAGAGATTACTCTAAGAAGAAACCACCGAAAGATCCTTTTGATCTTGAAGGGTTACAGAAAGTCCTCAAGACCATGTCTAATGAAATGGTTGATATTAAGAAGCAAGTAGCAGAGACATCCTCTAAAAAACCTTTCAGACCATTGAAAAGGAATTACCCTGCTGATCCTAAGCCTCCAAATGCCATATCAAATGCCGAGTTAGATGAGGATGAAGTTTCACCTAGATAAAAACAAATAGATGATGAGGAAGTAGCAGAGTTATAAGGGATGTGAGATTTTATACTTCCCAATGAGGAACTTGAAGAAGCCTTACCTGTCGCTACTCGAAATAAAAATCCTGTTGAAGTTTCACAAACAAATCCAAAACAGAAGGCTTCAATGCCACCCCTAGGGATAAAACAATAGGTAAGAAATCTGTACCAAAATCCATTCAAAAAACACCTACTCAATTGGATCCTTCTCCTTCATCTAAAACTTTGATAGTTTTTGATAAAATGGAATATAATATTATAAATGATATGAAGAAATCTAGGGAAAACATTACATTTCATGATCTTAGTAAATTTAAACATCAACAGAAGTTACTTCTAAAAGAACTTAAAGCAGTACCTACTGCATCACTTCCTGATGCCATAATATCACAAGTTGCCCAAGAAATGGGAAGACCCCCTAGTGCTTCTTTGAATAAAATAGATCCAACTGATATAGCTTTAATTGGAGGAAGATCAAAATCCCACACTCTGCCATTTCTTCTTACTTTTGAAGTCTTCAACAAAACTTACACAAATGTCTGGTTGATTTTGGAGCTTCATCTAACATCTTGCCTAGAACAGTTTGTGAGAAGTTGAATGTTCAGCCTCAGAAATATGTTGTACGAATAGTTTAGTTAGATTTCTCTCAAGTCGAAGTCATTAGGGAACTTAATCATGTAACCATCAGACTTTCATCAAACCCCAAAGTTTTCTAAGTCATCGACATACTTGTGGATGACATTCCTGAGTTCTATGGTTTAATCCTTAGTAGAGGCTGGTCAGAAAAAATTCATGGTTATTTTGTAACTGACTGGTCTCACCTGTGGCTTCCCTATAACAGTAAACCAAATCAAATAAGGGTTGATCGCGAGAAACATTAGAAGTTCATAGTGACAGAATTAGAAAGAGAAAATGAACCAATTGTGTATATCAATAATTTCATCAAAAATTATTATGTAGAATCATTTATAGGAAATTTCAATGCCATACTTCACATTTCTTAGAAAACTCTGCTGTCTCTCAAATTGAAAATTTTTCCCAAACAGACACTTCTAAATGTGTAAATTTTGTAGATAAACCTGTAGTTAAATCTTTATTTTGGAAATTATTTTTTGATGGATCTAAATCCAACGACGGAGCAGGAGCAGGTTGCATCTTAGTTAGGCCAGAGGGGGAGAAAACTATGCTAGCATGCAGACTTGAATTTTATTTCACCAACAATACTGCTGAATATGCGGCACTAGTTCAAGGTCTGTATAAGGCAATTTGCCATAACGTAAAATACCTCCAAGTGTTTGGGGATTTAGAAATTGTCATAAAAAAGGTAAGAAACACTATACATTGTTTATCAGGACACTTGAAACATTATCAATTGTTAGTTCAATATCTAACTCTCCACTTTACTGCATTTAATATTTCCCTATCTCAGGACTCCAGAATGCTAGTGCCGATCTTCTAGCTAATGTCACTTCCAAGCTTATCCCTCCAAAAGATTATAGCCCAGTTCAATTCTCCATTGAATTAATTTTTAGGCCTTCCATCCCTGATAATATCACCAACTAGAGAGTCTTTAATAACGATTCAGATATCATAAGCTTCCTCACCTCATAAGGCTCATACGACGACCATATAGTTGATGAAGACCAGCATGATAACCAACTTAAACAAGAAACAATCATTAATGATATACCAAATTCTGTAGTTAAGCTGAAAGATTTATATGACCTTAAAGACAGATTTAAATGATCTACTAATTCAAAACTTCAGAGCTCAACTTTGAGATTTGTATTGATCAATCTTGGGACTAATTTAAAACCTTAAAATATTAACTTATGTCTAGGTCTTACGTCAGACGAAAAAAACAACTTTTATAAGTTTGTTGAAAAGATATAAGAATATATTTTCATGGAACTATAAAGATCTCAAGACATACAACACCTCTATCATCTAACACACTATTCCTATGATATCTGATGAAAGATCTATGCAGCATAAATTGAGAAAAATCCATCCTAATTTAGAAAGTCAAATTAAATCTGAGTTGAATAAACTACTGAAAGCCAAAATTATTTTTCCTGTCAAACACTTCTGATGGGTTTCCAATCTTTTCTTAGTCAGGAAAAAGAACAACAATATTTAGATATGTATAGATTTCCACAACCTCAATAAAGCTTTCCAAAAGGACAATTTCCCATTACTTCTTATGGAACAGATTTTGCAATCAGTAGTGGACTCTGAACTAATGTCTTTCCGGGATGGATTCTCAAGTTATAACCAAATCTTAGTACATCCATATGACTAGCTGAGAACTACATTCAGGACAAAGTCGGGCACTTATGCTTATCAGAAGATGCCATTTGGATTGATCAACGTTGGTGCTACTTTCCAGAGAGCCATGGATATAGCCTTCAAAGGTTTGGTAAACAAGTCAGTAGTGATCTACTTAGATGATATAACAATATACTCAAAAAAATTCAATAATCATCTAAGAGACTTGAAACAAATCTTTGAATGTTGCCAAAGATATGGAATTTCTCTTAACCCCAAAAAGTATTTTTTCACGTTAAGTGAAGGAAAGTTCCTTGGATTCATTGTTTCCAAAGAAGGAATTCATATCGAACCTGACAAAATTAGAGAAATTTCTGAAATACATTTACCACATAACAAGAAATCAATGCAATCTTTTCTAGGTAAAATAAATTTTGTTAAAATATTTTTCCTTGACTTCTCAAGAATTGTTTTACCTCTTCAATCCATGATAAAGAAAAATTATTTGTTTAAATGGGGAAATTTGGAACATGAAGCTTTTGGCTTGATAAAACAAGAAATTATTAACGCCCCATCTCTAGCAACCCCGAATTTTTCCAATCATTTCATTTTATATACTTTCGCTTCTGAGAAATCATATGCGGCCATATTGACACAAGCAAATCAAGATAAGGTGAAGCTCCAATCTCTTTCTTTAGTTCCAATTTGCAAGGAGTTGAATTAAATTACTCAGATGTTGAAAAACAAGCTTTTGTTGTTTTCATATCTATAAAACACTTCAAACATTTTCTCCTCAAAACCCATACTAAAGTCATAGTACCCTTCTCATTAGTAAGAAATATTTTAATACAAAGGGACGTAGGAGAAAAGAGAGCAAACTGGGTCACTGCCCTGCAAGAATATGACATAGAAATTAAACCAGCTAAAATTGTAAAAGGTCAAGGTTTTTGAAGGATTTTGGCAGGCGCTTCAAATCTATCAAAGTTGCATCATTCATGTGACGATGTACAAATCTATGACGTAAGCCTCAACGACACAAAATCAAGGTAAGATGATATCATATTTTACTTAAAAAATGGATATGCACTAGCCCAATTGAATTACACAAAGAAAAGAGCCTTGAGATTAAAAGCAAGGCAACATTAGATTGTCAATGATGTACTTTTCAGAAGAAATTATGATTCTGTTTTACTTAGATGTCTTTAAAAATCTGAGGTAGAGAAGGTGTTGCGCGAAATTCATGATGGACTGGATGGTGGTCACTTTGGAGGTGACACTACGACACATAAAATCCTGAATGACGGCTATTACTAGCCAACTCTATTCAAAGATGCACACAATCATGTAAGAAGATGTAAGGTTTGTCAAATAGCTACTGGAAGATAGAGAAAGCCCACACTGCCATTACAACCTGTCGACATCGACCAACCATTTGAAAAATGAGGATTGGATGTAATTAGTGAGATCGTTCCTCATTCTTCTAAACAACATAGATACATTCTTACGGCCACTGGTTATTTCACCAAATGGGTAGAGGCAATCCCACTGAAGGTAGCCAATTCAGAAAATATTATTGAATTTATAGATCAATTTATCATCACCAAATTTGGCTTACCATCTGCTTTAATGTTTGATAATGATCTTATTTTTCAGGCAATGCTATGACAGTATTTTCTCTTAAAAGAGGTTTTAAGCTTAAGTATTTGGAAAATTATTATCTGCAAGAAAATGGACTAGCAGAATCCACAAACAAAAATCTCATCCGCATCATTAAACATACTGTTGACCAAGGCCAAAAGAACTAGCATAAGTCTTTAGTGTTTTCTCTATGGGCAGATCGAATATATCAGAAAGCCTCCATCGGCACTTCTTTTAATTTGGTATATGGGAAAGAAGAAGTCTTACCAACAAACATAATCATTCCCTCCTTAACCTTAGTTCAATTCATTGGAGAAACCCCTTCCCCATCTATGCAAGTTAGACAATTACAAATTCTTAAGCTTGAAGAGGAAAGGGAAAAATCCAGGACCACGCATGCACATCATTAACAATTAGTCAAATCCTCCTTTGATTCAAATTTTGTAGCTTCAAAATATTTCCAACTAGGAGACCTAGTATTAAAATGGGATAAAGCACATGAAGAGAAAGGTAAGCATACCAATTTCCAACAAATGTAGATGGGCCCATTTTAGATTGTGGAATAGTTAGGCCCATCAACTTTTCTACTCCAAGGTTTATCAAGTAAGAGAGAATCTCTACCTCTTAATGGGCAGATCCTAAAGAAATACTTTCCATAGAAGATGATCTCTTTTGTTCATTGTATATTATTTCCATAGTTAAAATTTTCCTTTAGAAATAATAATACCAATTCAAAAACATTCACTTTTGGTTTTACAAAGGATAATCTCTTTTCAATTTTGACTTTTCGCTTGTATAAGTAAAGATTTTTTATGAAAATAATCTTCACATATGAAATGTATAGTTAAGTTTGATTGCTCTTAAATTGACAGTCTTCCTCCTTAATTATCTGATTTTGATGAAGCTTAACTTTAAAAGAGAAATTTCTCCTTTATATCAGTCTAGAAAAGAATCTATACAAAGCAAAGTCTCTCTCCAGAAAGGCATCTCGAAAACCTCTACAACTGTCGTCGAGAAGCTCTTAGGGGGCCAACAATCCTCCCCACTTAGTCAATTTTCATATTTAGAGTGTAATTCTAAAATATACCTAAAATTAAAGGATAAGAGGTCTCATTAAGAGCTGACTTACCATGATCATAAGATTATAACTAAACTGACATTACCAAAACTACATATCAAAACAGGGTAATGGCTTATGATTATACAATCAAAAGACAAGGGGTCTCATCACGAGCCAACTTGTTTAGTTAAGTTACGAATCAAGTGAATTGCATTGTCAATGTTGGTCATAAAACCAATACATTGTCCTTTAGGAAACACATATGCAAATCTAAAGCAACAAATGAATTATTTCAGAAAATAAAGAAAAAAATAAGTATACTTACAAGCTTATCTTCAAAATTACATTCTGATTTAAGTGGAATACTTGGTCATTGCTGGTTAAAAGGTTACCCTGTCGAGGCTATGAATGCCTACTGGCAACAAAGGCTTTACCTACGACAACAAAGTAAACCAAAAACCAATCTGGGGAGAGACTCATGGCTTTTATCTTTAAAAAACCAAGTAAAGACTCATGTAGACAATGTTACTTTTATAAGAAAAGAATAGTCAAAAGAATGGTAGTTAGGCAGATGATTTTTTTTATGAAAGCATTATTTCTTACCTTATATTCCATATAATTTGTTTTATTTTCAAAACATATTTATTTTGGAAGTTTTATAAATTTCAAAAAACTCTCAGAGATAACTAGTTCTTCCAAGTGAATCACCAATTGTTGTGGTATTCAACAACCCCCCATTTGTTAATGGTAGTAGTTAATGTTACATTAACTAAATGGGGACCCTTTAAAAAAGTTCCATCCAAAAAACAAAACTTAGCATCTAGACATTTCTTTTATTTTTGAATCAAGCAAAGATAACAATTAAAACATTTTTGGGAACTACTAAAAACTTACCTTTTCATATATAGCATGTCTAAAACCCACCAAAGGACCTTTCAAAAAAACCTCCAAAATCAAGAAAAGTGATTAAATAAGGGCTCCATGGTCTAAATTATCATAAAATCTGATGTAAACGGAAGTCCTTAAGCTTTTTAGGCTTAAGTCTCGCCATATCACGACTTACAAAGAACTCTCTCTTAAAAATGATATAGCAATATTTGCGAGTTGCGAAACTGCGATGGTACTTTGAATTTTATCACATCACATTTCAAGCATTCAAGCAAATTCTTTGCACCTACCATCACCTGATATTTCAAAATGCGATTCGCTCCTGGACCCACACCTTAGAATATTAAAAGTAAATATTTTGATTTCGTCAAGTCTATTGCATAGGATAAACCTAGCGATTAACTATACGTAAAACAGCTAATGGATGGCTCACATATCGCATCTCGCAGATAAACAGTAGGAGATAAGAATTATAAAAGGAAAATCTTGCGATATTGTGATCTGCAATACTGCTTCGCAAATCGCATAATTGCTATCATCGTAGTATAATGGCTCGCTACCCTAGAAGTTTTCATCTCGTTTTATGATGCAAACATTTATGAGCAATAAAGCTAAGGGAAAATTAATCATTAGTGGGCATTAGTGGGAAATAACTGCATTTATGTGTGAAAAGCCATTTAGCTTGATACGATATCTTGTTACGTGCATTCAAATAATTCTTCTTTTACCACCTTTACAATCTATCTGCATTATTTAATTTTTACGTTCATCTTTGAAGTGTTCGATAGTTGTTCTTCTTCATCTCAGGAAAATCCTACAAAGAAGAGCATTGAGAATAATGGGGAAGAAAGGCAAGGCTATACCCTCTGAGAAGACAAAGATGACTCCCCTATTCACAGATACCACATGTAGCAGAGAGGGAGGAGTGAGCCATACACTGAAAGAGTCAAAGAAGGCCATTTGGCTTGCATTCCCTGTATAGTGCGAAGCATTTGCACTATACGACCTGGGACATGCGTTCAAAGAAGCAGAGAACATTCTATCTATGCAATTACCCAAATTCCGTTGACGACAGTATGACCCGTTTGGCACTGTCAATAATTTCACCACTTTGGTGAAAATAAAAGTATTCACTAATGAGGAGGATGTTTTTGATGATATCTTTTTGCAAAAAAACACCTTTATAGAGGTGAAGCATATGGCACAACTACTTTTTGACCATGAAGATCTGGAAAAGTTTTACAGTTATAGAGAAAGAAGGTTGGCAATGGTCCCATTGGGCCAGTTATTAATTGAACCAATAAGGGAGCCTACTCCCAGTGTGACTATAGAAGGTGACTCCAAAGAAAATTCTAAATCTGATTCAGGGGCAAAGTCTCAAGGAAAATCTCTCGGGGAATCACGACAGTCATCACAAAATGGCAAAAGCAGAAGCATCAAGGATACAAACCAATCTACACAAAAGATGGTTGAAGAAGCTTCAGCTAGCAAGCAAGTTGAAATTCCTACTACCTTTGAACAACCAATAAAACCCATGGTAATTGACTTAGAGGAAGAGTGGGATGATTTTAATAAAAGTCTCAATATAAAGGAACAGGTGCCAGAGTTGCAAACTCCACAACAGAAAATAGCTACGGAAATTACAGTGGAATAAACTACAAATGGATAAGAAGTAGATCATATCCCTGTTACCCCCAGCTCTGAAATAATTCTGAGAATTGAAGAAATACCGCCTCTAGATGTATTCTATAGCCCACAGCATAAGGTCGTGGTGAAAATGCAAATAAATAAAAGAAAATTGGACTCTATAGTTGTTACTACCCCATTGTACATGGAATCCCCCCACAACATGTTTTGGGGCTTAAAGCCCAAGTTTTGAGTAATATTATTGTAAAGCTCCGTGAATTGCAGGCGCAGAATGTATGTTAGAGTCATAGGGTTTTCCGCCCTAAGTTTGAATGTAATTTCGGCCTACCCATGGTTGATAGGCCATGGGATTGTATAAATAAGAGTGAGGCTCTAAGTTGTAAAGAGAATACGAAGATAGAATCTAGTTGATAAAATAAGATATCATAGAAGAAGAGTCTAAGTGCATGTTGGGTCATAGTAGTAGAAAGAGGCTCTGTAGCTGAGTGCGTTGAACCCTGCAGCTTAATGTGTAGGGCAGAATAAAGTCTGTAACCGAAGGGAGAGAATAATAAAGAGAAGTTTTATCTAAATTTCATGTATTTGTTCTTGAGTTATTATATGTTTGATCTCATTTGTAGTTATATTGTTTATTTAATGCACACACTTGTATGAATTGTGATTATTGTTAAGTATAACTTAAAGTGAACAAATAAGCTAAGTTAATCAATTAATATCGGGCTACAAGTAAGGACTTGGGTAATAACATTGTTCAGCCCCCGAGTAGGGTTGCGCGAAGATAGCATCTCAGGCAGTGAGGTATGGGTAAGTGCGTGTAGTGACATGCCTGCAGAGTCGAACTGCGGAACACTTGAAACCATCAAACATCTCCAGGGTGTGGAAGCCTAGTTCTAACACCCTCCCATACTACTTCAAGTGAGACCTCAATCTGCGCTCCACAGAATATTGCCAAAAGGGCTAGTAGTACCGAGATTTGTTTGGCTAAATCACCTCCGAACCTAGGTCAAGCCCCAACAAGTCAAAAAATGGTTCCGTTGCCGGGACCAGGATCTGCATAAGGGATGTCTGATGTCGTGTCACTGGAATCCAACAAAGAAAGAAATTGAAGGGTGGCTGGACAGAAATATTCACGAGTTCGCAGTGCAAGAAAATAGGAATCCACGAGTATCAAAGGAATAGTGGTTAGAGAACTACTTATATATAGAAATCCACGAAATTTTCTTTTCATCCTTCCCCTCTGAGTTGTACAAGTGGATCATGAAGCTAGCAGATAATCAAGGAAGGTGTAAGCTCGACAAACCGATTGTGTGGACTCCAGAATTGGTGCGCAAACTAGAAACATCAGAAGATAAGATCGCATGCACTATGGATCATAAGCTCGATTGAATTATAGGAGGGTTTATCACCGAGTTTGTGGTATATATGGCCATTAGCTATAGCGAGGTGGAACATCGCTTCCTCAAGGGCCCACGAGGTAAGTACATTAAATCATTGAACACTTAGATTAAAATACTATTGTGTGAAAAGCGAGTTATGCAAATAAATTAATGTTTGGGACTACACAAAGTGGGAGGATCTATAGAAACGAAGGTAGCGCAGAGATAGAAAATAGCCCCTTGATTTCGCCGTGACGGGAAAGTGAGGAAGGGCTCGCAAAAGTTTCTCCGAGAAGTGTGATTAGTCTAATAAGGCAGTGAATTCCATGCATACCATCCCCACCTACACCACCACCGATTTCACCATCATCACCCCCATCTCCGCCCACACCACCTCTACCACCACCAGAGTTCAATATGGCAAGCGCAATAAAATTTTCGGTATTCAAAGGTGTAGGGAATGAAGATCCAGACCAATTTTGGTTCGTAGTAAAGGCTATATGGGAAGCAGAAGGAGTCATGGATGACAATATAAAGAAGGCAACGCTGGTAAGCACGTTGCAAGATTGCGCACTAACATGGTACATTAAGCATTCTAATGACCATCCAAATGCAGGGATCGCAGATATCTAGGCCATGGTAAACAGGGAATTTAGTAGGCCAAAATTGGAGACACAATCGATTATCAGGTTTAAGGAAATTGTGATGCTTCCAAGCAAGACCCCATGGGATCTGGACAAGAGACTGAAGAGTATGATTCATGAAGCCAAAATGACCTTGATGGATGGATAACACCGCGCATGGTTTGTAGCATCACTAACACTACATTTAAGGATGATGATGTCACAACAGAAGCTATCCACCTAGGCTGAAGCTTTGGAGATTGTGATGAGACTGCACGAGACCCCAATACAAGATCCTGGTCTGGGGGTCCAATAAATCCACATGCAACTACAAAATTTGTGTCTGGAAATGTAGAGTTTGAAGCAAGATAGGACAACTTGGCCAGAGGCGCGCAAGGACGTATGGTGCATAAAATGCAAAGGCCAGGGGCATGATAAGGACCACTATCCATTCTTCGCAAACTACTTGGCAGGAGGAGGGCCGATGCCATTAAGACCAAAGTCACAAGCAGGACCAAGCGCAACGCCTATATTATGGTGTGCAATTTGTCAGATAGTACGAAAATACACTACAGATAACTGTCACCTATTATAGAAGTATATGCAGACGTCCCTACAATTGTTCTATACTTTCTGTAGGTCGGTAGGCCATGATGAGCACACCTGTAGGAGTTATGAGCTGATGATGAATCAAACTCCTGCCTATAGAGTACAGACCGAAACATGAGCCCTCGATCCAATTGCAGGGATGGTGCTCGATGGATTTCAGGGGCATGGACAAGGTTGAGGTGGAATGGGATGAGGAAGGGGTCGTGGACAATTGATTTGTTACAATTGTGGAGGGCCAGGGCACTATGCCCACGATTGTATGAATCCAACAAGAGAATCATGTTTATATTGTACCCAATTTGATCATGAGACGAAGGATTTCCCTACACTAATAGTGAGGTTGCGCAACAAAGGAGTACTCCAGCCTCCCCTGACTCAAAACCTATAAATGATGAGGTCTAAACCACGCGAAGAAGACCCAAATATAAACATAGTGCTTCGAAGTGGTATCACAATAGCAGATGACAAAGATAAGCAACCAGAAGAAAGTGCATGGGTTCGCAAGGCTCCTACAAAGGAACTTGAATTTGATTTGGAGAACACAAAGGAGACATTCATGGAAGCTGAGAAGAGCTTCACGAAGGCATCCACTTCAGGTAGTAAAGATCAACTAGAACTGGGGATGGGTCCTTCAATGCTCACTATCTTGCTGGAGACATGCATAAAACTACTGCGCGATAGCAAGGCTATAAAAGGACTACAAGAACTTATCACTAGGTGCGTTGGGTCAGGAGAACCAGTGGTAGTCCAGAAACTTGGAAAGCATGCATTTCGAACAAGAAGGGAAATGATATTGACTGTGCAAATCAGAGAGTACGAAATGGATCAAGTAATTCTAGATCTTGGATTGGACGCAAATGTACTGCCAAAGTAAACATGGAAACACATGGGCAAACCCACATTACAATGGTCTCCTATTCAATTGCGAATGGAAAACCAACAGAAGATCCTACCGATGGGAAGATTGTAGGGGATAACAGTAGACATCGAAGGTGTGAGTGCGCTGGCAGATTTTGAAGTGATAGAGATTGTCAATGAAAACAATTCCTATCCTATGCTACTGGGAATAGATTAGGCCATTGATATGAACGGAGTAATAAATCTAAAGAAGCGCAAAATGATTTTTGAGAAAAATTCACTACGCGTAGTGGTACCTTTAGACCCTGCAGAAGGAGCGCACTACATAGAATTGGTGTGCGACAATCATAATGATGATGATCTCGACTGTATCTACAAGATAACTGCTCGAGAATAGGATTGGGTGAATCCAACAAAAGATGGTAGGCTTTCGTGGCAGCACAAAATCTCTTGTACTTTGGATCCAGACAAAGAAATAGAATGATGGCAGAATCGGTTACATGAGTTGACCACGCTTAATTGCAACATGATTGTAAGATCACTGCGCTGCGTGACGATCGAGGAGACAAATTTGCCTATGTAGGACAGGTTAAGAGCAATGGATGAATTCTTGGACAAATTTGAAAGAGAAGTGTTGGAACAGTAGCGTTTTGATGCTTTGAAATGGGCACTGCGCACTACACCCGCGAGGTGGTGGGGTACGCACCAGAAGAGTTTCAGGGACTGGCGTGAATGTAAAAAGATGATGTGCTTACAATTTGGGAAACCTTAGATGAGGATGGAAGCAAGGCATGATGAAAAAAACAGCCTGGGCACCCACCTTTTCAGATGGATAGAGGCGTATGGTACATAGCCCACACGAACACACACCGCTCTCACAATCGAAAATGGGAACAACAAGCAGAAGTAGGAAAGATGAAGCGCACCAAAGATGATCTACGGAGAAGGATTTGACAAGGTGTACAAAGTGTTGAACAAGGTCCACCATGTGAAACACACTGACTAGGACCTATGCGTACTATTGGTTCGATGGGCCTATAGGACCATGTGCAAAACCCTAACCGCGAAAGCAGTTTTGAAGCCGAAGTATGAAACAGAGGTTGAAATCCTTGCAGAGCATGCAAAGCCAAGTCCGCACGTGACATCACCCATAGATACAACGATCCACATAGAACGGAATGGAGAAATCACATAGTTATGCGAAGTAAAACATATAAGACTTCAGGAAGAAATTCGACGAGGAAACTTTAGACTTCGCAGAGTTGAAATGGATCGGGTACGGCTAAGGGAGAAAAGTTCTTTAATGGACACAAAGATCAAGAGGCTAGAAAATGAAATAAAGGAAGAATTTCTCATTGATAAACCAACGATGGCAAGGAAAGGTGTGTACGATCATACTAACGAATTGGAGGACTATCGTTGAGAACTTATTAATCTCTGCCGTGGCTGGGACCGCATATCGCCAAATGTAGTGACTAGGGTAGTGCATTGCAAATAGTAGAGTGCACGGTGCTGATCACCACAATGGCAGATGAGGATTCTTTGCAAACCATGCTGGAGGATAGGATGAAGCCCCGCACGGGTGGTGCGACCACCTGACTAGCCATTGGAAGGATAGTCATAGCGCTCTAGGTAGTTGAAAGGGAGCGTGGGACTATAAAATATTCTATCTAGGAGCTGCGCGATATTGGAAATGTGTGCAAAATCAGAATGTCATAGGGTTCGCGACCACGCATGGAGGGTTGTGTTGCTACATGGGTTGGCTAGGAAGTGACCATTGGTGTCACTATTCATGATGAGATGTTCTATTTGAGGCCAAATAGAGTGGGTGGCAGGCATTTAAGACACGAGTTATGGGAAATATTTGGGAAAAATCTCCTGCCAAGAAAGCATTAATGGCCTAAAATTGGGGGGAATGGTCAAATTCGAATTCGAAAGGCACTATAAAACTCACAAGGCTAGCCAATGAACAACACTTGTTCATTTGAGAATTGAAAATTTGAGCAGATCACAGAGTGTTGAGAGCCAAGCGATAATTGAGCCCCTAAGTTCACGAAAGACAGAATACAGTGTAGAGATGATGACGACCACTGAGGATGGGTTGGGAATTGAATAGGTAATCACCGGCGAGGCTGCGCAAACCCGAATGGTAGGGGATGTCCTAGAAGGCGCTAAGGTGGTGACAGAAATCCCCAAATCACCGCGAACACTGCGGCCCAAGAAAGATAAACAGGTAATGGGTCCAATACGCACATCCCCGAGTAATCCATGACACAACAAACTATCCAGGGAAGAGAAGGGGAAAGCAGTCACAATTGAAATCAATGAGGAAGAAGAAGACTTATAGGCCCTGATTGCCACAACAGAGGAAGAAGAAGACATGGAGGAGGATATCCAACTTTTGCGCTCTGCAACAAAACTACCAGCGTATGTCCCTCTGCAGAAAGGAAAACCAAAGTACCAAAGGACCTAAACAAAACGAAAATCTCGCTCTAGACCCCGCTCCTCCCCGACGGTATTTTATTTGAGGGCACACACCTAGGCTACGTGCCAACCATGAAATTCGAAGAATGGGACCTCACTGACAGTAAGAAGTTCCCACACCTAGAGACCAGGAACTTAATGAAGCAAAACACCAAAGGGGCGGTGATAACGTTAGAGTTGTGAAAATGGTTGCGTAGTGTGGAAAAGGTCAGGTTGTTGCACTTGTTATGGATACCACATTTCCACCATGTGGCCATCACCATTTTCGTCATTAGGCAGCTGCTCTTCCTAGTGCATGATGAGTATCTATGGCTGGAGGAGCCTATTCCCATCATAGCAGACCTCATTCACCATATTTCTCGGCTCCCCTGTAAGGGAAAGGACCCCGTGACTATAGATGAAAAAGGTAGTGATTTGGCTCTCGCAGAAGCCATGAAGGCAAAGTATAAGTTGGAGAAAAAGAAGATGGGCTACGCCATCTCCAGCATCAAAGACAAGAGGGTGCATGTAGAACCTCAACTCCTGGCCAGTAAAATTATGAGAAAATGTCGTGCCAATGAGGTACTAGCACTAGTGGTCGTACTGATCGAGCAGTGCCCCAAGGGGGTCCAATTCAAGTGGGCCGAATTCCTCTGTGAGGAATTTTTGATAAACTATCGCGAAGCCCAAGAGTAGGGTAAGACCTTCCACTACACGTGGTTTCTCTTATCCATATTGCTAGTAGCGAGAGAACTACCAGAGGATAGTCAGTTCCCCAACATTGAAAGAGAGTTACTAGAGGCCCCGAAGTATGCTTCACTCTGGGACACCAAGGATGTGAAACGAATTCACGACACAAAAATTCTATGGGTGCTTAAGGAGGTGAGCATCTGGATGTGGATCAATAGGAAGCCGTGCCTATCACCTACAGTGCACAATAGTTTGTAGAGTTTTGCAGACTTCAAACCCAATATGCACAACATCTATATTAGGGCGCGAAAGGATCCAGTGAAGCAATGGACGAAGCTACTATTTGTAGCCACTAACGAAGTGTTTTTACTGTATTGGAAACATGGCCTCCTAAATGGCGCACTCCAAACCTGGAAGAACTGGAGAAGGTGGAAACCCAGAAGAAAAAGGACAATGCTAAGCAGTAGCATCCTCAATTGGCAGAGAAAAGGAAAATGAAAAAACCACAACTGAGGTAAGGGCAGCGTGCAAAGAGGCACAAAAGGACACGAAGCAGAAGAAGGCCGCAAAAGCAACAGCAACAGCACAAGAAGCACAGGCAGACGAGAGCCAAGCAATGTCCTCAGGGCAAGAGGCAGAAGAAACAAAAACAACAGAAGGGAGCACAAACCTAGGGACCACGTCTAGACAGCTAAAGTGGTTGCGCATCATAGAGAGATCGGGTCCAAGGAAGAAGGTCAAGGCCTCGAAGTTGGCCATTGACCCGATCACCTTAACCAAAGGTGATCTCCATGACATTGGCAAGATGGTTTGCAATGTCACATGTGAATCACTTCAGGAATTCATGCAGGAGCATAACACTGTGTTGGGGGCCCTAAGGGCACAACTGTAGGAGTTACAGGTGAAGCCCCCTCAGGAAGGCACCTTGTCAACGCACATCATAACAGGAACTTCAGCAGCATAGCAGATGTTGCGCACAAGGATGGCAAACACAATAGTGTTGCCAGAGGGAGCTCTAGTGTCATCCAATGTGATGGATCGGATGTCGCTTAACATGATGAAAGACATTGGCGTTAACCTGGCTACCCTTCCCCAAGAAATGTTATATCAGTTACAAGATGGGATAATGGTAGATCTGCAATCCAAGGAGAGCCATGTGATCTAGGTTCTCAATGAGAAAAAAATTAACATAGAATAGCTCAGCTTGTAGCGCGACGAGTTGGTGTCACAGAATCAACATTTGGTGTACATGATAGATTATGCTTGCCGATGCGTCCCGAAGCTATCCATCGCAGCAGATCTACCAATAGAAGTGCGGATCCACAGTTTGGCAAATGGAGTCTGCGACACAAGAGAAGAGACAACAAGGTTGTAGTTGGAGTTGAATCTCCAAATCGTCGAGTTGCAGTTGAAGGTGCCGCATTCCACTCCCCTGGAAATCAAAGAACAACGTGTCAGCACTATTGTAGTAGGGTTGAAAGGTATTGGAGGTTCAGTGCGTGACTGTACGAATATATTGGAACAGGCACTGGAGGTCCTCACGACTTCGCAAGAGGATCCCAACATCCAGCGACTGGAGACAGAGGCACGTGAACTCTAGTAGTAGTATGACAACATCAGAGGGACTGCACAAACAATATTCCTCACTCAACAAACACATATTTCATTAAAATTGGAAACATTTTATTACAAAGGCAACACTGAAATTGAGATTTTTGGTTATTTTAAAATTCCATATCCACTATTTAATTCCAAATTTAATGAAATATGTGTTAACATCTTGTGAGGATGCAACAAGCCAAGGAATTAAAGGAGCAGGTGGACACGGTGTGCCATAAGGAAGTGGTTCTCAAAGAGCGCATCCAGCCATGGATTGATGAGGCCTTTGCAATCACGATAAATATTGAAGGGAATCTCGTGCACATTCAGGGGATGCATGCACAGATGTATAGCAACACATCGAAAATAGAGGCCTCAGAAGAATGGATGTAGAAGGTTCAACAAGCAGTGGCTCAATGCGTTGTGGACATCAGGATCGTTTGAGACTAGTTGGAGGGACTCCGTGCCAAGATCGTCACGCCGATAGAGTGACTCGAGGGTGAGTCAAGATGCTTATGTTGGGGGCCTGTTGGGCATGGAATCCTCCCACAACATGTTTTGGGGCTCAAAGCCCAAGTTTTGAGTAATATTATTGTAAATCTCTGCGAATTGCAGGTGCAGAATGTATGTTAGCCTTATAGGGTTGTTCGCCCTAAGTTTGAATGTAATGTTGGCCTACCCATGGTTTGCGGACCATGGGATTGTGTAAATAAGAGCGAGGATCTAATTTGTAAAGAGAATATGAAGATAGAATATTATGGATAGAATAAGATAGCATAGAAGAAGAATCTAAGTGTGTCTTGGGTTGTAGAAGTAGAAAGAGGCTCTGCAGCTGAGTGCGCAGAGGCCTAGTAGAGTCCGCAGCTGAGTGTGTGGACCCCTGCAGCTGAGTGCGTAGGGCAGAATAGAGTCTGTAACCAAAGGGAGAGAATAATAAAGAGAAGTTTTATATGAATTTCGTGTATCTATTCTTGAGTTATTATATGTTTGATCTCATTTGCAATTATAATGTTTATTTACTACACACACTTGTATGAATTGTGATTATTGTTAAGTATAACTAAAAGAAAACAAATAAGCTACGTTAATCAACTAATATTAGGCTACTAGTAAGGACTTGGGTAATAACATTGTTCGGCCCCCAAATAGGGCTGTGTGAAGACAACATCTCAGGCAGCAAGTTACAGGTAAGTGCACATAGCGACATGCGTGCAGGGTCGAACCATGGAACACTTGAAACCATCATGCATATCCAGGATGTGGAAGCCTAGTTCTAGCACCCTCCCATACTACTTCGGGTGAGACCTCAGCCTGCGCTCCGTGAGCTATTGCTGAAAGGGCTAGTAGTACCGGGATTTGTTTGGCTAAATCACCTCCGAACCTGGGTCAGGCCCCAAAAAGTCAACATACCCCTAAAAATGAACTATGGGATGTTCTATGGAAGTACTCACCTGTCGATCCATCCGCCAACGTAACAAGACTCTCGCAATTTGTAGGTGCTTATGCTACAATGACCATAGACAAAGAAACAGAAGTCCAAATGCTACTTAGAGAAAAGGAAAATAAAATAACATCGCTTATGCAACAATTACAGCAAGTCAAATCCGATCAGGAGGCAGAGATACAGTTGGCCAAGCTTCAATAGGAATTTGAACAGATGAAAATAGAACATCAAATCAGCTTAGCCGAGAAGGAAGCACAGGTGCAGGCAATAGCTGATCTATATAAAGACGATCCAAAAATTGATCAGTTTATTACCGAAGCACTCGGACTTAATTCCTAGTTGACACATCAGAAATAATTACTGTGCCAGAGGATTTCACACTGGAAATCTTATTGTAAAACAAGTGATAAACTAACAAGTCAAGTCGTATAAATGCAACTTGAATATGATGATATCTTTAAAAAGGTCTCTGATTTCATCACCTGGAAAAATACAGAGGAGGGGAGAAAAGCCGACCTTCCCAAGCTAGAAGAATCACATAAGGAAATTCTATTTGCAAGCTGGGATTCTCGGCTTGAAGAAGCAAAAAAGGCAACAACAGACGCGGCGGCAATAACAAACATTTTCATAGAAAATATCAATGAGAATTTGCATGGTGCCAATCTAGTGGGAGAGTCCATTCTAGGGTCCCTTCTAGATGTGAAATAACTCAGATAACAATGGAAACAGGCAGCAGAAGAAAAAGCAGAAGTGATAAGGTAAACGACTAGGCTAGACTAGGAGGCGTATTGGTAACATTTGGTCAAGCCTCACAACTAATGGATGACCCTGCAATGCCTAACTACTTCTACCGAGAGAATGTTGTCAGCACTAACCAATGTCGTATTCGATGGACAGTTGAAAGCTAAAGTCAACTAGCCTACACCACTAAAGCCTATGGTGGATATTTGCAATCTGAAGGATCGAATGCAACATAGTTAGTCTCCTTGTTTACTTTAATTTTCATTTTATTTTTGCATAAATAGAGGCAGGTCGTTTAAACCTCCTCAACTATTTTTGTAATAATCTATTTTTAGTTTTAATATTTAAACCCCTCTCATGCATTTAGAGAGGGGTCCAGAATTTTATCAAAAACTCTCTTCAAAACATGCACTTCTGTCCCTTTGAGGAAGTTCTAGTTTTTTTTTTTTTTTTTGATTTAGCATCTTCTACTGAAATTGCACTTTTGTACTCTTAGATGATGTTGAATGGATTGAAGATAGATCAATATTTCTGTAACACATGAGTAGGACATATTATAAATGATACTTTTGTCTCATAATTCTTCTTACTTATGTATTAAGCAATCATTTATTTTTCGAATTATTTATGTATGAAACTCTGAACTTTGATTATTGTTATTACACTTCTGTATGATGATGATCTTTATTTTTTGTTGAATATGTGAATAACTCTTTATGCGATATATTTCTCACAAGTGTTTTGACTAACTTTTTATACGAAACAATTATTGTTAAAATGGATTCACTTCTAATTGTAATTGAATGGTCTTTATTATCAATTTCTTTTAGAAATTATTGTAGATCACATATATCAAGTTTATCCTAGGTATATTATGATTAGATAGTTTTTCAAAAATTAGAAGTTAAATGCATTTGTGATTGATTAGTTTAGACTAGATTACCGTTAGCTTAAATGTTACTCTAAAAACACCACACATCACCCCATTTAGCACAAGCATTAAATAGATTGGGAAACTAGTCCCATTATCCCCAGTCGGAGCCACTACTCCAAACGGAAAAGGAGCTTCCAACCAAGGTCCAGACCGTGTGGTCTTCCCCCGTGTTGAGGCAACGATTTTCGAGGCTTCAACAGAACCATAAATTGCTCTGAAAAGTTCCATAATATCAAGATATCCATGGGATAATATTTATTGAATAGCCCAATGCTTTCCATTCCAATGGGTGGTACTAATGTTATACTAGAAGTCCAATGGCTACATCCTTGGGTACAATAGCTTTTAATTTTCAAGAAATTTTCATGAAATTTTATTCATAAGGAAAGGAAGGTGAATTAAGGGGTGTCGTAGGGAAACCAAGAAATATAATCAGCTCTAACGAAATGAAAAAGTTTTGAAAGAAAGAACAATGAGGCGTAATTTCACAATTATGTTTGCTAGAGGTTCCCACATCGAAATCATCTATTTCTCCAGATCTCCAAAAATTCTTGGACAATCATTCCAAGGAATTTGAGACTCCCAAAGGCCTCCTACCTATTCATGATCATGATCATGCTATTCATTTGATTCCAGGAAGTTTTCCTCCAAACATCAAGCCTTACAGATATCCCTATGCTCAAAAGAGTGAAATTGAATGTATGGTTACATAAATTCTAGAGGCTGGTATAATTCAACCTAGTCAAAGTTATTTCTCTGCTCCAGTAGTATTGGTGCACAAGAAGGATGGATCATGGCACATGTGTTCGGATTATATGGAGATCAACAAGCTCACTGTTAAAGATAAATTTCCCATTCCTGTCATTGATGAATTATTGGATGAATTGCATGGATCAATTTACTTCACCAAGTTGGATCTTCGTTCAGGATATCATCAAATCA